>CAUYQV010083198.1:0-27453 GCA_963574575.1 Galagoides demidoff | reverse complement strand
AAAACTATAACTGAGAAAATGACATGAAGGCTGTGTTGATCAGTTTGATGGAAGTATTTCAGATTGCATGTGAAAACCCCACACTGTACCCCAGAAGTGCATTAATGTACATAGTTACCATTCAATTAAAAAAAAAAAGAATATTGCTTAATGAAACTTTAAGTCGTATGTGTGTCTGTATGTACATAAACAGACACAATATGTTAGCCACTCATGTTGTAACATGGTGACCAGCAAAAACTGTAGAACACTGTGCTAGGTGGTCACCTCTCCGAAGGGTAAGAGCACATGGATCGCTGCATCCCTAGTATGTAATGACTACATGGTGAGTACTCGGTCAGTATTTGTAGATTGTCTGAGTCCTCAACTCAATCCTGGTAACAGTGAAACCACTAATATAGATGGGAATTGTATCACTAACCTGTTATGTAGAGAATAAATTTAGAATCATGACCTTCACATGTGAATGACAATCACTGTTAGGAGAAATGTCTTTCATCTTCCTTTAGGGAAGGAATACGGGCTATGATTGTGACTAAACCTTCTTTTAGTGGTTCTGAGTAGTTCTAATGAAGGAAGTGAAAGGAAATTCAGGGAAAAGGACCTGGTTATTATTACGTGACATTCATGAAACATCTGCATAAATGAAACTCTGGTGCTGTTCTTAGGATGCCTGTAGTTGATACTTAACAGGACATAGCCTCCTAGTTGACCTCCAGACCAGAGCTGTTTTTGTAGTGGTTATTTTAATTAGCATTTGTTTACGTAATTGAACTACATAGTTGTCAGTAGTAATATTGGGTCCTACCCTGTGCTGAAACCTACTGGGGCCAGGCACTCTGCTAAGTATTTTACTTCATAATCTTAAATCTTACTTAATTATGAGAACATCCCTATGAGTTAGATGGTGGTAATTCTCATTTTCCAGATGAAAAAACTAAAGTATATGATGGTAGAATAATGTTCCCATGGTTTTATAGTTAGTAAATAGCAGTCTACAAACTTGAATTCAAGTCTTGTTTGTTACAGAGCCCCAACTGCTAATCACTGTACTCAAACACCCTTTCACACGCAAACCTAGGTGGAAAGAAAACCTTTCTTAATGTCTTTCTTTATTCCAGGGGATTCTATGATACAATATCCCTCAGTGACCATTGCTGAGTCTGGTTGATTATGATTAGCCCAATTTCATAATGTCTCAGTCCTTGGAAATTAGAGATTTGAATGTAAGTTAGGGTTGCAGCTCTTATGGCTAATACATCCTTTATGAGGGAGAATTATTACAGATTTCACAGTTTAAAAGCATGAAAACACTGGTAGTTGTGTCCATTTTCAAAAAGTACTTGCATCTGAATTTTAGCTTGATATTTCATGTCATGTGTTACTTCCTTAGGCAGAGACTTTTTGTTTTGTCATTAGGCTAAACAGCTTCTGAGAGATGAATTTGAAAGGAAAATAATCTCAGAATGTGTTGTAAATTGCCTGGAGGGATTTTGTTATTGGTTTTCATTTGTTTGCTTTAAATCTTTGAAAGTAAATGGTATTCATGACCAGCTTAGCAACCTTTGTATTTCTTCTGGACAGAAAAAGTTTGTACTTAACACTTTTGTGTGTATTACTAAGATCATCACTGGCTGAATGCTAACTGGGGTCCAGAGTAGGAGGTCAGCCAAGAAAGTTGTATGTCTCATACTCACAGTATCTGTGTCACAGAGAGCACGATCTAGGACCTCACTGGAGGACAAAGGCCTGTGCCATCTAGTTCTTAAAGTTCCTATCGTTCGTAAACAATAAAAGGCTTTTAGAAATGAATGTATGTTTTAAATATTCAACTTGTCACCTTTTCTCTTTCTGCGTGAATAACTTAATTCATAGGTAGTGCCAGTCATGCTAATTTTAGATCCTTTCTGAGCACCTGTGCTCTCATACATGCAACACAGCACACGTAGTCTTTTATAGGCGAGGCAGTTCATGCTTAATGCGTCATTATCAAGACGCAGGACCTAAGCTTGGGTTAATTTTTTGATCACCATTGGGTTCCCCTTCTCTTCTTAAGGCCCCAAGTATTTGTTTGCTCATCTTTAATTGCTGCGGGCTAGTTATTCTTTATAATGTTTTCCTCTGCCTTCTATACCAGGGTCAGGGAGGAAGATGGACTTAGTTTTTAAGTTATCCTCTCAAATCTGAAATTAGGAAATACAGCTGTAGTTTTTTGACAGGACATTTTTCATTAACTTAGTACAGAAACAAATTTGGAGGTGAGAAAGTAAGTGGAAAAGTGAAAGTATAATTCGAAAGAGGGGACAAATTAGAGAATGGGAGAAAATATTTGCAAAAGACACATCTGATAAAGAACAGTTGCCCGAAATGTACAAAGAACTCTTTTAACTCAACAATAAGAAAATGGCCAACTCATTTAAAAAGTGGGTAAAAGATCTGAATAGATGCTTCACCAGAGTATATATAAAGATGGCAGATAAGTATATGAGAAGATGATCAACTTTATACACATATTATTACAGAATTGCGAATTAGAACAAGAAACCTATTAGCATACCATTAGAATGGCTAAAATCCCGAACACAGACAGCACCAAATGCTGGTGAGGAAATGGAGCAATAGGAATTCTCATTCATTTTTGGTAAGAATGCAAAATGGTACAGCTACTTTAGAAAACAGATTGGCAGTCTTTTGTAAAAATAGACATTCTTTTAACCATATGATTTAGCAATCATACATTTTAGTATTTACCCAAACTTGTGTCCACACAAAAACCTGTACATAGATACTTATAGCAGTTTTATTGATAATTACCAAAACTTGGAACCAGACAGTATGTCTGTTGGGAGGTGAATGGATAAATGTGATACATTCATGCACTGGATCATTACTCAGTGCTAAGAGGGAATGAGCTGCCGACCTATGAAAAGACACGGAGGAAGCATCCGTGCGCGTTCCTAAGTGAAAGAAGCCGATCACCAAAGGCTGCGTACTGTATGACTTCAGCTGTACACTAGGAAAGCTCAACTGGAGACCGTAACAAGGCCTGCAGTTACCAGGTATTTAGGGGGAGGATAGGGCACGGAGGATTCGTAGGGCAGTAGGACCACTCTGTGTAATCTGTAGTAGTGGATACTTGTCATTATACCTTTTTTTTTTTTTTGGAGCGGGTTTTGAATCTGATGAGAAGTTGACGGTGGCTGTGCCCCAGTATAGGCAAGGGTATATGGGAACTTTCTGTATTCTCCATTCAGTGGCGCTATGGGCCTGGAACAGTTCTAAAAAATCAAGTCTATATTTTAAAAAGTTGTCATCGATACCAGGCACAGCATGTTCATAGCATTTGGAAGTGTATTATTTGTAAAGATGATGTTATATGATCAACAATAACTCCTTGTTTTAGCTTAATGACTCTGTGGATAAGCTTAAAAGCACCATGGAATCTCTTAAGAAATGAAAAATATTGTTAAATTTTAAAAAGTGAGAAAAATGACTAAACAATAAATGATAGGTAGGGACAGGTAGGTGACAGGCCCAGGTCTTGGTTTCTCTTGGCGTCCCTGCCTCCGTGAATGCTGCCACCTCCTTTCACGGAGGGCTCCTCCTCCCTCAGTTTCATTGTTTCCTGAGCAGAGTTTATGTCTCTTTGCATTTAGTGAGGAAAATGGCATCTCAGGGTGTCCTCCATCTGAACTTCTTCCCTCTGTTAAACTCCATGAGGAAGAAGGGAGAAAATATTTATTTATATGTTTTATAATGAGCACTGTGCTAGATTTGTGGGTTTTTTTTTAGAGACAGAGTCTCACTCTATCACCTTCTATGGAGTGCTGTGGTGTCACAGCTCATAGTAACCTCCAGCTCTTGGGTTTAGGCGATTCTCTTGCCTCAGCCTACCTAGTAGCTGGGACTACAGTCATCTGCCACAATACCCAGCTATTTTTTTGTTGCAGTTTTTCCGGGGCTGGGTTTGAACCTGCCACCCTTGGTATATGGGACTGGCGCCCAATGAGCCACAGGTGCTGCCTGTGCTAGATTTGTTCCCTCTTTTAATCTTTGCAGTAACCCACATGAATAGGTGTCATTATCTCCATTATACATAAATATGGATAACTGATGCTGAGAGATGATGAAACTTCCTGAAGGTCATGGAGTTTTATGTGGTGGAGTTAGGGTATAAATCTTTATTTCAAAGTTCAACATGCAGCGTTTGCTTCCACTCTGTAAGCATGCACGTGAGTGTATAGTTACCCAAAAAGAAAACCTGGACTGGAAATGTGTTTATTAAGTATCTTCTTCAAGAAGAAAGGGAATCTTGGGTATCTTCATACCTGGGTTTTAGAAGCTTGCTGGATATCTATCTTCTAAAAAAAATTTCTCAACCTAGATTTAATTTTACCATTCTTATGCTTTTCACAGTGTCTTTCTTTGCTTTTCTCCTTTAATTTTGAGACCCTCTCATGGGATTTATGTGCTTAGCTGAAGGGATGGTTCTCACCTTAGGGTGCTTTTATCCTGCAGGGAAGGGACATTTGGCAGTGCATGGAGACATTTTCCATCATCACAGCTGGAGGGGTGCGGTGGTCGACATCTAGTGGATGGAGACCATGCTCAGCATCCTACCCTGTATGGGACAGCCCCTCAACAAAGAATTATCCAACACTGCGTGTTGGTAGTTGGGGGTGGAGAAATGCTGACCTAGAGGAATGAGCCTGATACTAGGACTCTGCCATCTGCATAGCACCAGGTTCCCATTAGGTTGTTTCATGCAGACTGGTGCATCCTTTAACTGATTTCCTTTTTACAGCATTTGCAGCAGGGTAGTTTGTACCAGTGACTACCAAAGGAAGAACAAATTATGAAACAAAATAGGTGCACTGACATAATTTCAGTAAAAGAGATAAAACATGCAGGAAGATAGGCCAACACATTTGAAAATCCATTTGGCAGTCAGTTTTGAATTGTATTGTTTAATCATGTGACTTAACCTGTTCATTCTTTTTGGGTATTCCACCAGTGTTTTACTTTATGCCTATAGCTTTGATGCTAGGGGAACAAATCTGTTGCCCTCCTGGTCCTTGCTGCCTGTGTCTTTGCTAGAGTCTATAGTTGTGATAACTGTGACAATTCCTAAGGACTGTATTTGAAGACCACCCTGTCTTGGCCATGAGGACACTAAATTTTGATGGTTCCCTAAACTTTGTGTGACTTCTTCCCAGTTTTCCTCTGCCCCGACAGTCATAGTGTGGCTGGACAGAATTCAGTGACATCTGTCAGGCCTGTCAGTAGCAATTAAATTATTTTCATGAAAGCTTTTTGCGGTTTCAGACATTGAGCTACCATGTGGCATTTCTGTTGGCTAAAGAAAAATTATAATGGCCTCTTCCTTTCTTCCAATGTTATTTTTTGTGCCATTAAAGTATGGTGTGTGGCTTATTACATTTTTATACAAACCTTGATACTAACAGACATTTTACCAAAAAGGTATTAGAGAGATTTCAAGAATGAGGAGTTACATTCCCTTTATATCTTGTTGCCAGAAATTACTCTTAAAGCAAAATAAGTCTTGCCTGAAATGAAAATAAGGTATAGTGTACGCCTGGTTTTGGCCATTTGGTTTATACAAATAGTTACATATTATTACTTATGAAAATGGGCTCGTTCTATAGGCACATTTCTGCAAATGGATTTTTTTCTCTTAAAAAATAATGAAAGGACATCTTCCACATAAACAGATAAGTAATAATGCCACCCTTTTGTGACCATATAAATAGCCATTTATGTGTATGGTTTATGGTACATAACAACTTAACAAATTTGTTTTGATGGACGTTGGATAGTTATCTCTTTTGACTACAAAGAATTTCAAATTTGTTTACTTTTACCTATTTTTAGATTGCATAATCTCTTACAAGTAGAATTTTAGGCCACAGAATATGTATAATTTTAATATTTTTTAGAATTGTCACCTTGTCCTCCCAAGTGACTATTGAACTCCTACTAGGCAGGAACAGGATTCTGCAAAGAGAAACAACTGTTACCTCCCCCTTTGCCAACACTGTTCTTTCCCATTCTCAGCCAATCTAAACAGTGAGAAAAAACATGTTGTACAGGGCACTTCCTTAATAGAAAAGTTGAGCATTCTTCATCTGTTTATGGAGCACTTATTTATGTCTGTCTGTGGAGTGTTTGCCCTTGTCTCCTTTGTTCTGTTCTCATACGTTTTTGTCTTGATTCGTTTGGTCTGCTGCAATGAAATGCCTCAAACTAGGTAATAGATAAACAATAGAAATTTATCGCTCACAGTTCTGGAGGCTGGGAAGTCCAAGATAAGTGTCAACAGATTGAGTATCTGGTGAGGGCCTGTTCCTCATAGCTGCACCGTCTATGTGTCCTCACGTGGTAGAAGGGCAAACAAGTCCCTCAAGTCCCTTTTATACAGATACTAATCCTGTTCATGAGGGTGGCGCGCTCCTAACCTGATCACCTCCCAGAGGTTCCACTGTTTAATATCATCACCTTGTGGGGGATGTAAATTTTGTATTTACACAGACATTCAGATCATAGAAATTCATTTTTTTTAAATGAAATAGACTTAAAAAAAAAATAATGATGGGCTCTCACTACCCTGCCCAGGCTGGAGTGCAGTGGCTGTTCCAGGCACCGTCAAAGCTCACTGCAGCCTTGAATGCCTGGGCTCAGGCAGTTCTTCTGCCTCAGCCTCCTGAGTAGCTGGGGCTACTCATGTGTGCCACCAAGCCTGGCTTGAGGTAGACTTTTTAATTGCTTTTTTTCTACTTGAAGTTTAAGATTACTTTCATTTTTAATTGTGTTACCCAAACTGCTTATTACTTACCATTAATACTTATTCTTAAGTAAATTATGGGTCATATTTCTATTTCAAGGTGAATGAAATGAATTGACTTTAAACAGTAATAAGTATTAATAAGTAATAAGCTAATATACACTGTAAAAAAGTATGTTTAGCTTTGAGGACATTAGCTTTCGAAGGCAAATTATCTAAATATTAGGTATTCAATAGTTATAGCGTGAAAGAGTATGTGTGTGTGTGTGCATGTGTATTTGGCAGGCATAGAAATTAGGTCTAATCATATTAAATATTCATTGAATTTCTGAGTTTTCCTGGTGTAACAGGAAGAAAACCCTTTGCATTGTCTTTATTTCTATGGATTGGGCTTTGGTTTCCTATTTTAATGGGAAAAGTTTCTGAATTTTTTCTAATCCTTCATATTCAAGGGAAGGACGTACAACTTAAATACATTATTTTGAAATGACTCGCATTCCATTTCTATTTACAGAGTGTCATCCGTAAATAAAAATATTTAGTTTGGGGTATAATTTACTTTCTCTTCAACACACAGTTCACTTAACTGAGGACAAAAGCCACGTTAGGCACTGTGCTATTTCAGGGGTGCTGAATATTAAAATACATACTCAAAATATTTTTGAGCACTTTGAATAAATTGTTTTTTAGCAGCATTGTCTTAATGTTTTGTTCCCCAACCTAGGAAACAAGTTCATGCCTTTACCATGTTGTGTCTGCTCTGGAAGGACACACTCCCCCTTCCTTTTCCCACCAGTCAACTCACCAATCTATCTCAGGTGGCACCTCTTCCCTGAAAAGCTTCTCCACACCCCCAGATGGGGTTTAAGGCTTTAATTCCTGTGTTAACTCAGCGCCTTATACCTATTTACATGTGGGCACTTTCCATGCTTGTTGTGTTGCATTGGCTTAGAGAGACAATTGCCTTTTCTCCAGGACTTTGAGCTCATGGACCTGTGTCAAAGACCCATAGGTCTTTTTCTGATCCATGTCCAGGACGCCTGCCAGAAAGTTGGAACCATAAATTATGAGTCAAAGTTTACATTATCATTAGGTTTAGGATAAATTTGAAATTAATTCAACAGTGATTTAAGTTATTCTGGTATCTACTGAATAATTTTTGAGAAAGTGAAAAATGGCTCAGCCAGCAGACAGCTAGGCCACAGTGTTCCCAAGCGAACATAAATACCTCTTGCCGAATATAAATAATCAGACAAGGATACGTCTTGAGTGGGTCTGAAATGAGATGGAGACAAGGACACCTTCCAGCTACAGAAAGAATTAAACATCCCTCTCTTCTGCCTGACATGAGGGATTACGGCTCGAGTTTGAATCCTCTGCTTCCTAGATTAAATTTGCCAAGATCATCAATGAATTGCCCCTGTGTCTTGATAGCTCCCAACATAATCCTGGCCTCTACTTTCTTAAACCCTTTGTGAACTCACCCCAAATTGTGCACTGCAGGTATTTGTACGCCAAATTGTGTATTAAGCACCTACGTATTTCTTCCTAAGATCCCTCAGGGTCCTTGGTGTCCTCTCTTGCTCCAGTAACTAAAGCTCAGTTTATTAACTATGGATGTGTCCCCAGTGGTATTTGGTTAGTGGCTACTATAGTCAGCATTGGAGGAATTTAAACAAGAAACACTGATCTCAGTCTCTGCCCTTTGGATACTTGGAATTTGGCTGCGTATTCCTGCCCTACTCGCTTTAAACAAATCTCTTAAAATGGCCTTTTTGCCATCCAGACTTGAGCAGTTCACAGAAGGAGGGGAGGTTACAAGCTGCAGCTAAGGAAAACATTCCTCAGGTGTCCATAGCTCCTGGTGTGGATCTCAGAGGGGTGGGATGTTCTGTGTGGGAAAGGCTTAGAACTGGAAAGGATCATTGCGAATTGCAGGTAGAGTTGAGGCTGCTTTTTGAATGGGAAGGAACTGGAAGAATTAATGTAATAAGGTTGGACAGGTAGGGCAGATCCATGGGGGCCAGTGACCTCGTGAGGACTCATCCTTCCAATAGAGAGTGGGAGGCCTGGGATTGGGGTGATCACAGGAGATGATTAATATGAAGAGGGCAGAAGATTGAAAGGTGAGAATAGTAAATCATATTTGCTGGTGAGGGATCAGAGAGATTCTTTGAAAGATGAATCCACGGCACCTGGAGACTTGATGAAAGCAAGGAATTATGTGGTTGGCTGCTGAGGCAGGTGCAGTGATGTGCTCTTGACCCACCTGTGGGTTGAACTGCAGTGTACATTGCCCCACACACCAGCAGCCTCCCCCCTCAAGGGCTGGGTCTTCGCTTCCCTACCTGAGCACTTTGTCAACCCTGGAGGAGTTTACTCCCTGGTGCCAGCAGCCTAGGTATGCAGCATTTATTCAGTGAAGGAGGGAATCAGAAAACAAAAGCCAGTTGCCAGTTTCCCCTCCCCATGGGGCACCTCTGAGGCACATCAGCGCCTATTTCCAGCACATCCTGGGGCTGAGTCCCAGCAGTAACTGCACCATATCACTCGGTCAGTCAGTTCTCTCTCCCCTCAGAGGAAAGTATCTTCCTCCCCCCATAACTGGAATCACCTCATGAATAAACTGTCCCAAACTGGCCTAAATTCTTATCTCCTGGTTCTTTTTTGGGGAGGGGAAACCTAAACTAAGATGGGTATCCTGGATAATTGAAATAATCATTATGCCGTGGAAAAATGGAGCTGGGATTCTTTCCCAGGTTAATTAATGATTCTGTTATCGAGTGAATAAATGACCGCAGTCATCTCAAGCGCATTTTATGTATCAGTGCAGAAATATGGCAAAATGATTTAGAGTTCATGGCTTGTTTTGAGGGGAAAAGAAAAAACAAACCATCTGCAAAAGTACTAAAGAGATCCCAAGTGGAGCACAGGCACTTGAAGCAATTTCCAGGCACATTAGACTGTTGTCAACAAAAAGAAAAACACAGACCAAGGGGAGAAGCAAGAAGAGAGAGAGGGCCTGAAAGCCATGATTTTAGCAGGCCAGGAAGAATTATTTCAGTGTGTGAGCAGGGCAGAAGCCCTGAGCTGCTTCACCTGGACATCATCCAGGTAGTTTAAGATTCCCAGGCTGTTGGCAGCTGCCATGGGGTTCTCGCCAGGAGAAGGAGCACTGATGATTGATCGCAAGGAAAGGACCCAGCCATAGGATCATTTCCGTCAAGTTGTTGTGCTCTCCTGAAAGTCATGGTTAATGACTCAAGCCAAGTTAGGGAAAATATTTCCGTTACTAACAATATAGTTGTTAAGTGTGCTCCATGGGGACTCTGAAATATTCACTTGACAGTAATAGGCATTAGAATTTCATTCTTTTCCACTTTTTCCTCATGATCGTATTAGCATCCAGATCTTTGAAAACTCAGTACTTGATGGAGTTTTTAAGACACATGTCAAGAAAATTGGTTGTAACTGGAGGAAGCAGTGAATTCATCCAGTTTCCATGAGCAATCATACCTGAATTCATCCGCGTTTGGAACTGGTGTGTAACTGACAAGATGCCTGCACTGGGTGGTCCTGTATGTTACATTCTCTTAGGAAAGGAAGGCCTGGCTTTCCTTAACCCTGCGTTCTATGTTGGATCTTATCCTAGAAGAGAAGGAATCATGTTTATTGATTTTTTTTTTCCTCCTAAAATCTATTTTCGTTAGAGAGTCTTAATTCTACTAAAGGGAGTTAAAAACACATTTGTTTACTATCAAATAAATCAGGGGGCCAGTTCACTGTCCCTCAGCCCGTTGGAGGGCTGGGCTGCAGGCCCCGGGACGAGTCGCCTGCTAAGCAGGACAGGCAGCAGTGGCAAAAACATCCGGTGGGCCGGATAAATGTCCTAGGAAGGCTGCATGTGGCCTGCGGGCCGTAGTTTGAGGACGCCTGAAATAAATTTTACAGTGCTCATATGTATTATCTCTATGTAATGTTCTCTCATAAATTAAGTAATAAAATAATGAAACATTTGAATTCTTCTTGGGAACATTTTTTTTTTTTTGATGTTAGAAAACATTCACCCCATTGTAGAAAGCATGATACATAGGGAAAAAACTAAGGTGTGATCCCGTGAGTGACCTTTGAGAGAGCATTTTGTAAGTAACATATCCTAGAAGAAGGACAATGATCAGAAAAGGAAGATGCAGCTAAATCCTAATATTTAAGGATGCCTCTCTGTGAAATGGTAGTAGATGGGGCAATTCCTTGCTGGATCTTTGAGTTGAGGTGAAATGAGTTGGTTTTTATTTTCTAGTTTTGTTTTAACTTTTCCTGTAAGAAGAATGAAGGTCACTTGAGTGAGCTTCTAGGTGGAGAAAGTGTAGAGAAGAGATCATTAATGCTCAAGGGGAATGGTGGGTAGAGCTTAGCCTTGCAGCAGCAGATTTAAGATTATAGGTGTTGGGGCTACGGTCAGGGGGTTTGGGGCTGTTCACTTTACTTCATGCATCCTTCCACTTCCACTTTGCTCATTTTAGTGATATGACACCTTCTGATTTCTGTTGTTCTCCTTAGATTCTACTAGTTAGGGTTCTAGACTTCATGACCAAGGCCATTGATTCTGCCAAGTGCATGCTCAGTAAATGCTTGGCTTCTATCAGGTCCTCAATAAGTGTTTGTTAAATCTGGGTTGAACATGCATACCTGAGTGTGGCAAGGAGAAGGAGAGAAAAGCTGATATCATAATAGATGTGAGGAAAAGGGGCGAAAATTCAGTGTAAATCCCCTCTGCTTTTATCAGTCTATTTGGGCATAAGGTCATCTCCTGGGAAAACAGGAAGAAAGTCTGGAGACTTGAAGAAACTTGGTAGTGATTGGAATAGCTACTTATGAAAAGTGAATAGAGATGGATTAAAAACCTGCCAAGTTGAACTGAGTACCCCACTGAGACTACCTGGTATGAATTTGTAGTTGAGCTTTTGTTAAAATGACTATTTCTAATTCTTTGGTCATCAAACGTGGAGAGAACACATTGGGTATAACCTGTGGTGGAGGCTGGTGAGGCGGGGATGGCAGAAAGCCCGAGGAGTGAGGATTTTAGGGTGTTTGATATAAAAGGTGAATATTTAGCACAAGGGAGTTGAAGCCAACAGGGAGCCTAGAGAGAGGGCAAGGCCAGGAGTCATAATAAGCTGGAGAACAGGTAGGGTTGAGCGCATTCAAGATTGCACTGGTGGGAGGTTGTCGCCACAGAGAGAAGGGACAACTTAGAAGAAGTCTAAGAGGTGGAGTGGTCTGGGTTGTGGTGAGGTCCAATTTATGGCTGGTCTTAGGGGTTACTGATGTATGGTTAGTCTCACAATTTAGATTCTTAGCATCTTTAGGAGTATTTAGCAAAATTAAACTAGATTCTTTAAATAAGCAAAAAGAAACTTGCTAATGAGTTAAAACCAAAGTAAAATGGAGACAGAATTTCATAGGATCATATTGATATTGACACTGTGTGATGTTGAGACTTTGAGCAGCCAAGCTAACATTCCCTTAGTAATTGAATTTCATGTATGGAAGAATGCCTTATGTAACAGCTGACTAGTGCTTTTGTTAGCCAGTTTTGAAATGTTACATGTGCAAACACCTCATAACTTATGCATGTTTTCCAGAGAGAATTACATCATAGGTCGAAAGAAAAGAAATGCATCCATGATTTTTAGATGTTACATAATCTAGGAACTTCATAACTTCCTAGTTATATAATCTGTGGTCATTATATAATCCCATGGTTCTTTGCAAAGGGGCAAGTAAAGTTATTATTATAGAAATTCAGGACAATGGTCAGATTAAAAAATAAAACAAAAACTGTATGTATGTGTATGATATTCTCCAAACACACAGATATTGAAGTACTAGTTAGAATTGATCTGGCCCTCTCTTTGACTGCCTTCTACAACCTACCCCCAGTGAACACCTAGATCGCCCAGGAGTTCTAGAACATGAGACCTGTGCCATTCCAGAATTGTGCACAGGATTCTTTGAAGGAATGTTCTTCATCCTCCCGGCCCTTTCCTTCTATTCCTGTCTTCGTCTCTGCCCCAGTGGCTCTTTATACCCCTCCAACAGATTTTGACCCAGCTGACACAGGGGCAAGTTCTGGTGACTCCCGGGATACACAGTCTTTGGCTTTCAGACTGGCAGTCCCCAGAACATGTCTGCCCCCATCCTGCTGAGGCAGGTGATGCACCTTCAGGCCTCTGATTCTCAGCTCCTGTTACCTGTCCTGGAGTCTGAGTGAAAAGAAAAGATCATGAGATGGGAGCAGACAGAGGCTCTGGGGCATTGTTGTTGTCCCTCCCTTCACTGTCCAGTGTCTCATTTCATCTTAGGTACCTGTCTGTTGCAGGTGTCAGCTGAGGAACCCTACCTGACAAACATGAATAAAATGCATTTGTGTATCTCTGCCATTTGCCTTGGGAATCTGGAGTCTCTTGTGGCAGTTTGGTTGGAGGTGCGTTTGGGAGACTTTTATCTAGGCCAGTGGTTCTCAACCTATCTAATGCCGTGGCCCTTCAATACAGTTCCTGTGGGTCATGACCCACTGGTTGAGAACCACCGATCTAGGCAGTCCTACCTTATTTAAAATACGGCTTAGGTTCTGTGTTCCTCTTGTTTTATGTTACTGGCATGGGACACAATCTTTCCGCTTGCAAAAACCAATCATACAAGATGTGTACCTTTGCAGAAATGCGGGGGGGGGGGGCAATGAGGTTTGCTCAGCCTGCTCCTTCCATCTATGACTTTTCCCTTTCTGGCAGTTCCCACCCTACTGTAATCCCCAGCGCCCCAGGCTCTGTCCACATGTAATCCAGCAAACATTTGGAAGGCCAAATTATCTCCCTACCCTTGTCTTAACTCTTGTCCCACTTTTTCTTCTTTAAAGTACAGATTATCTCCTCTCCATCTGAAGTTACCATCTCCTTCTCCTACCAGTCTTTTAAGAGGAAAGAGGAACAATGTGGAAATGTATTTCATGAACCAGTGAATGAACCAATTATATTGTAAGATAGAAGTATCTATTTTTGTAATTATGCAGTGTATATTTTTGTTTGTGGGTTGGCTTATTTTGGCCCATACCTATGCCATTCACTGGCTGCCTTGAATTTTTCAGGTGGTAGCTTGTGGATCCTCATCTAATCCAAGAAGCCTTCCTGCCTGCCTCAGGCTTGTTAGGCAACCTGAATTGCTAGTCTTAATACCATGAATGTGGCACTGTCTAAGGGTGACATCCAGTAGGCTGTTGGTTTCCCAGATTCATGTTTTCAGGGAAAAGGAAGTAAAATTATGGCAAGAGTAAGTTCTTAATAAGTTGCCTTATATTCATTTGATTAATGGTTCTTAACTTTGTGGGGAATAGTTATATACTTTATAAAGCATTCTTTATAATTGAAGAATATCAGGGCCAATGTAAATGTTCGTTGTTGAGGCCATTTTTACTTACAACATTTAGTTACTCTAAAAGTACCTATTATCCCATCACTCACTGCTGCTGACTTGACATGCCCACCCCCTGCCACTGCCCTGCAGAAATGCTTCAGTTACCCATAGTCCTTCACCAGATAAGACAGGCATCCAGGGCACTGGCTCCTCATCTCACTTTGGCTTATGCCAAAGATGTAAAATTTGGTGCAGATGCCTGAGCCCTAATTCTTTAAGATGTGGACCTTTTAGCCGATGTAATAGCTGTTAATATGGAATCAAAAGCATATTTGGTTTATATATATATAACGGTGATTATTGAGCAGAGATGGGAAAGTCCCAGAGTAACAAAAGATGGTGTAACTGTTGCAAAGTCAATTGACTTAGAGGATACATATAAAAATTTTGGAGCTGAACTCCTTCAAGATGTTGCCTATGACACAAATGAAGAGGCCTGAGACTATACCTCCTTGGCTCCTGTGCTGGCACAGTCTGTTGCCAAGGAAGGCTTTGAGAAAACCACCAAAGTAGCTAATCTAGTGGAAATCAGGGAGGCATGATATTTGCTGTTAGTGCTGTAGTTGGCGAACTAAAGAATCAGTCTAAACCTGAGGAGAATTCACAGGTTGTTATGATTTCTCAAAGCAGAGACGAAGAAAGTGGCAACATTATTTCTGATGAAATGAAAGAGATAGGAAGAAATGGCGTCGTCACAGTAAAGGACAGAAAAACAATGCTGAATTAGAAATTACTGAGGGTGTGAAGTTTGAGCAGGATTATATGTCTCCATACCTATTGTTTCTCAACAATCAAAGATCCCTCAACACCTGCATCTTAGCAATGGTCATTGCGGGGATTTTGAGTATTCTTTTAATAATTTCTGTACCAATTTTTTCATTTCTCTTTCATTTCTGATGAAATTTTTTCATTTTCTCTTTCATTTCTAGTGAAATGAAAGAGATAGGAAGAAATGGCATAGTCACAGTAAAGGACAGAAAAACAAATGCTGAATTAGAAATTATTGAGGGTGTGAAGTTTGAGCAGGATTATATGTCTCCATACCTTGTCAAAAATGTGAATTCCAGGATACCTGTGTTCTATTGAGTGAAAAAAAAATTTCTAGTGTCCAGTTGATTACATGGGCTGTTCAAATCGCCAGTGCTCACTGTAAGCCCTTGGTCATACCATGTAATCACTGAAGATGTTGGTGGAGAAGCTCTAAGTATATTCATTTTGAATAGGTTAAAAATTGACCTCCAAGTGGCAGCAGTTAGAACTAAAGGTTTTGGTGATAATAGAAAGAACAAGCTTAAAGACATGGCTGTTGCTGCCTTAAATCTTGAAGATGTTGAGCCTCATGGCTTAGGAAAAGTTGGAGATGTCATTGCAACCAATGATGATGCCATACTCTTGAAAGGAAAAGGTGACAAGGCTTAAATTGAAATTTATTTAAGAAATCATTGAGCAGTTAGATGTTACAACTAGTGAAATACAAAAAGGAAAAAGTGAATGAACATCTGGGAAAACGTTCAAATGGAATAGCTCTGCTGAAGATTGGCAGGACAAGTATTGGAGTAAATGAAAAGACAGAGTTACAGAGGCCCTTGATGCCACAAGAGCTTCTACTAAAGAAGGCGTTGTTCTGGGAGGGGCCTGTTCCCTGCTTCAGTGCATTTCAGCCTTGGACTCATTAACTTCAGCTGATGAAGATCAAAAAATTGGTACAGAAATTATTAAAAGAATACTCAAAATCCCCGCAATGACCATTGCTAAGATGCAGGTGTTGAGGGATCTTTGATTGTTGAGAAAATTATGCAAAGTTCTTCAGAAGTTGGTTATGATACTGTGACTGGAGGTTTTGTGAATATGGTAGAAAAAGGAATCATTGGTCCAACAATGTTTGTAAGAACTGCTTTATTGGGTCCTTCCTCACTGTTAAACAATAGCAGAAGTTGTAGTCAGAGAAATTCCTAAAGAAGAGAAGGTCCCTGGAATGGGTGCGATGGGTGGCATGTTCCAATTCCTAGAACAGTGCTTTACCATTACTGATACGACTGTGGCAGGAAGTATTGGTCATTCCTTACCAATAATTTCAGAGAAGTCATTCGAAGAAAAGGTTGGCTGATGTTTAAGAAAGTCCCTATACACATCAGTTAGTGGTCTCAGTTGACTAAAATATATAATGGTTTATTGCTGTTGTCTGTGCCTACAGATAATTTATTTTGTATTTTTGAATAAAAAGGCATTTGTACATTCCTGATATTTCTTCAGTGTGTATCCTCCAGTGTAAGAACCATGCACCAATGTACTGCTTTCAACTTAAATCACGGAGGCGTTTTTATTTGCCATTAACATCAGGATTTTAGTGTTTGCCAGATGAGTAAACTGAGGTAGTGTTTCTGTGGGAATAATTGTGAAAAAAGTAGAAAAATATCCAATTATGTGACAATATGTAATAAAAAAATTGTTTAAAGTTAAAAAAACTAAAAAAAAATCTTTTATCTTTCTTTTTTAAACATATGTATCTACAAGGGATAAGATTATTCCTTTTGTAATACAATTTTAATTAGACTGAAAATTCATTCGTCTGACTAAGTCTTGTCTTCCCAAAATTGTTCTTGCAACCTTAAATGGGAAGAATTAAAAAGTTAAAACACTATTAAAAACACAATAGTTCCTCCAGATAAGACTACCCACAATGGATTTAATCATTCAACCGGTTTCAATAATAATAATAACTACTATAAGGTATGGAACATTTACCTAGTCAGACATTGGATTATATGTGTTTTATAATTAATACCATTCTTTTTCAATAACTATTCAAAGAGATAAGCATCTCATCTCAAATGGAGAGACAGGCTCAAAGAAGTTAAAGGACTTCACATACTTACACAACTTGTAGATGCTGTGTCCGGGATTTGTGGCTAGCAGGTCGTTCAGTTAGTTGGCCTGTCTTCACAGTGTTCAGAATTTCTAGATTCAAGCCCTGGGACTGATGTTGTATTTGTTACTCAAGTAACATGTATGTTTTTAAGCACTTTAATCATTAAGTGTTTCAGATTTTAGCAGCTAATATTATTACTTGCCATGCACATAAGTAGGAGGAAGCTGTTCAGCCCCACTCAATCCTGTGCTTGTTACTTACAAGAAATCACCTGGTTACCTGTTCTTTTCACTTGAACACTTAGAGGCTGTTGTAGGGTTGTTAATTGGCTTCCTGTCAATATTGTTGTGTCTCGGGAAGTGGGGAGACCTGAAGAGAGAGGGAGAGAGACAGGAATGGCCAGTCCGTGGAACATTCAAAGTACATATATGGATTAAGTTCCTGTCTTAGTGAAATAAAAAATCGCTAGTCACAGATCACCATAATAGATATAATAATTAAAAGAAAGTTTAGATGAAGGCGAGAATTAGCAAAATGTGACACCAAGACACAAAATGAGCACATACTGTTGGAAAAATCATGCAAGTAGACTTGCTTGATACAGAATTGCCAACAACATTCAATTTTTAAAAAGTGGAAATCTCTGAAGCACCATAGAATGAAGCACACTGAAACGAGATATGCCTATAATATTTGACACTGTTAAGGTGTGGGGAGATTGGATAGGTAATTAGCTTGTAGCAAAAGAAAACACACATGGTTTTGAAAACACCTGCAACTCTACTTATTTCTGTGACTAAGAATAGGACTCGGAAATAATCAGCAGCCCTTGAGGCAATGCCTAGTGCATAGTAGGTGTTCAAAACATTTTGTGAGTGAGTGAACAAGTGAGTGGGTGGAGCATTCATGATTACGAGCCTGTATGAATAAGCTGGTCTGTGAATACATGAGCTTTAACACCGCCTTTCTCAGCCAGTGTGATCTCTTATGATGCATGTGTATGTGTGTGTGTGTATACATTTCTGTCCTATTTTCTGCTTCCTTCCTTCAGTACACTTAAACTAATACTCAGAGAACATACTGGCTTACGATCTCTGGCAATTAAGTGCATGAATTCATCCTAAAAAAAAGTGCTAACGTACCTCATTGCTGAAGCTCGCTGTGGTCACCTTTAAAGTACTCCGCTTGGGAAGCTATAGACCAACACCAGTGCTAATCTGCCCTTCAAAGCAGTTTTAGAACTGTTTTTCTGTAATGGCCATCAGAGCTGTCCTTGTACCCTTGATGTCCTGAATGTCATTAAAAGTTCCTCTTTCATTTTTTCCTTTATCTTTGAGTAAAGAAAAAAGTCACTGGTGGCCAGATCAGGTGAGTAGGGAGAGTGTTCCAATACAGTTATTTGTTTAGTGGCTAAAAACTTCTTCACACACAATGCCATGTGAGCTGGTGCATCGTTGTGATGCAAGAGCCATGAATTATTGGCAACGAGTTCAGGTCATTTTTGTCTAACATTTTCATGCAGCCTTTTCAGCACTTCCAAATAGCGAACTTGGTTAACTACCCACTTGGTACGATTTCATAATGAACAGTTCCTCTCATATCAAAAATGGTTAACAGTGGCATTTTGACTCTTAATTTGGACTGATGAAACATTTTTGGTCCCTGGGAATTGACTGACTTCCATGTGCGCTTCGTTTCAGGGTCATGTTGGCACACCCGTTTTTCATTACCAGTGATAAGACAGCCCCAAACTTCATCTTGCCGCTCCGAAAGGTCCTGGCAAACTTGAACTCTCCTTTGCTTTTGTTCATCAGTGAGCTTCTTTGAGACTATTTTTGCACACACCTTTCTCATGCCAAGATTTTCAGTGAAGATTTTCCTAACTGTCTATCCACGTTTACTTGGTCTGCTGTTCTTCTTACAGTCAGCCAACAATTTTGATGCACAAGTCAGTGAATGTTCACAAGATTTTTGTCCGTTCTGCTCATCCAGCCACCCCGTCTTCCCTTCATCAGTGACACTTTCTCTTCCCTCAGAAATATGTCTAATCCATTTGCACACTGCCATTTTCTTCATGGCATTATCCCCATAAACTTGGACTAACATGTCCCTGATTTCACTTCCACTCTTGCCAAGTTTAACAAGAAATTTATGAAAGTTTGTGCTTTGCTCTGATTCAAGTGCCAGCATCTCGTGATGGCACATAAAAACATGCAGCAGTAATGAACGCCACTCCGCAAGACACTGCCACACGTGGCTGTGAATACAGCTCAGAGATACTAATACGCCACGGTTGTGAAAGCTTCCGAGTTGTTCGTACAGTGCTGCCAGTGTAAGCGTGTGGAGGCAAGCTGGCAAACTTAATTGCCAGGCCTTGTAAAACTGGAGGAATAATCCCAGGAACAGTGTCCCCTAGGTGGAGACTTATGTGATGGGGGTTGGTAGGAGCCAAGTCTCGTCTGGAATAGCCTCAGCACCCCGATATTCTTCCTCACTGATGCTCTGGTCACACCCATTCCTGTGGTTTTCTGCTGATGCTGCAGTTGGAGGTAGTCTCTTGGTCCCATGATTATCCAACTTCCCAGTTTCCTCTAAAACCCAATAAATGATATAATGAGTGGCCAGTGCACTTGATGCAGGGTCAGCCAGCCTCACATGGTGAGTGTGCATCTGGCTGGCCTTGAGGTCTTGGGAGTGCCCTGTGAGAATCTTTCACTATAGTGCATTGTGTTAGTTAGGGACATGGTCAAATCCAGAACTGTGGGCCAGCCACTCTCTAGCTATGGAACCATGGGCAGGTTATCTTACCTCTTTGTAACCATCTCAGATTTCCTATCCATGAAATGGGAACAGAACTATAGCACTTTATACAGGATTTGTACTGATCTCTGCCTTGGATAGTACCACACAACCTACATTTCCATCTGTGGGAAAAGTCTCTGGCTATATAACCTGCACAGGGATCTGGGCAAAAATGAGGGAGATTTTAGCACAGACGTCCTCAAACTACAGCCCGTGGGCCACATGCAGCCTGCCTAGGACATTTATCCAGCCCACTGGGTGTTTTTGCCATTGTTGCCTGTCCTGCTTAGCAGCCGACTCATCCCTGGGCCTGCAGTCTGGCCCCTCCAGTGGTCTAAGGGACAGTGCACTGGCCCCCTGTTTAGAAAGTTTGAGGACCCCTGTTAATTTAGCATGTAGCTGGAGCCGTATTTAATTGTTCACCTGCCACTGTGCCTCTCATCTGCACCTAATGGAGAGTGAGCACCCCCGTCTGGGCCCTGCCAGCTTGGTGAGGATTTTAGGTCACTGTTTCCATCCAGGTGCTGGTATCCAATTAAACTCCTCAGAGTCTGTGATCATTATGATAAAAACGTTCATTCTGGAAACGTTTGAAAATGCTTTCTGGTTAGCACGAGATTTTTGGCATGTTTTAACTGTGGTCTTTTGACTATAAATTCCTGAAATGCTGACATAGTTGAATTTATTTTTGTTTTAAACTAAATTGCTAACATTTCCATGCATACATATGGACTTGATAAATACTTTGCTCCTGCATACTGTATATGTGAACCGGATGAAGAGGAACGATCACGATCGGAGAAACCATGAACATTTTCCTTCATTTAGCTGGATGCTGAAGTGAATTGGCAATACTCCTTTTCTCATCATAATTTTGGGGTTTCAAAATTCTGTTTGGGTTTTCAGGAAATTGGTGGTAACTTTATATTAGCTGAAAAAAAGTAAATTTTAAAATTCTCGGAGAGGCAAATGATTCATTTTTTCATAGGAAAAACTTCTTTTTCTCAAGGGACTTTGCTGCCAAGTTGTCTGTCGTGGCTTCAGGCATTACCTGACCTTTTGGCAGCTCAAGGCATTGTTTTCTTTGTCTAAATGTTAAATCAGTAATTTTAGGAGGGCTGGGTCTACAAGTATATACTGCAAGCATAGGAAAAACAATCAGCCGTGTGTATTTGCACATCTGCAAGCAGATTTGGTTTCTGTAACTGTGTGTCAAGCAGATCCTATGGAATGTATTTTCGTTCCCTCTCCAGTTGCTATACGAAGTCTAGTTCTCCAAGAAATAAATCACAGTGGCCTTTCTGACAAAGGTAGACAATGAAAAATCATGTAAGAGTATAGTAATCTATTCTTAACCAAAGTAAATTGTTTTTTTCAGTACATACTACATAAAACAGAAAACAATCTATTCTAAAACAGTGTCTTGCAAATGTGTGTTACGTGTGACGTGACAAGCTGTTCTTTTCAAGGTTTTTTTCTTCATCGCTGACTGTGCTAGGGGTGCTTCCTGGACCCTGTGGTCTCCGGTTTGGATGCTGTCCACAGTCAGAGGTTACTTTCCTTCTTACAGGCTTTGCTGCTGGAAGTATTTACCCCGGTACACTAGCTACCTCTGAAGCAGAAGACAGTTTCTGCTGCAACAGGCCAAATGTTACAAAGTACGTTCTAGGTTTTTTTTTAACCACATCCTTACCTGTTCATTTGTAGCCATCTAAGTTTAATGAAGGGATTAGCAGTACTTGGGCTTAACAAATATGTTAACTGAGATAGGGAAAAGGTTACAAAATAAATATTTGTTGAGTGCCTGCTGCAATCTTGTCATCACAGCCACCCTGCCAGCCATCCCCATTCATGACTGGGGACTGAAACTTGTTGCTTCGGGGAAACTCTTCAACTAATAGGTGCTGAGACTCCAGCATCTGAATGTGAGTCGGAAGCCCACATGCCACATCAGCCATCTCTTTGAGTTTTATAGTGAGGTGAACTATTTCAAGGTCATTTGTAAATACTGTTGAGCTGCAAAGAAAGTCACCAATTCTAATCTGTATCCCAAAATATAATATATTCTCGTACCACAACATTGCTCAATTAAAATGGTTCCCATGCATGCGTCATCTTAGCCTGACTCAAAATGAAATCAGGGTCTCCTCCCTAATGTTGGTCCTTCCCCCTTCAGTGTTCCCATCTCAGATGCTCTAACCAGAACCCTAGCAGTTACCCTTGAACCGTGTTTCTCTTCCCTTGTCTGCATTTCATCAGGCACAAAGCACCACTGATTCTACCTGCTGAGCAGTGCTGTTAGTTGCAGGGGGGATTGTGTGTCTGGGGGAAAGAAGCAGGGCAGGACCAGTGCGGTCGCAGTTCACCTGACATCTGAGAAAGGAGAGGGGTGTGTTGGGACAGGGGTGGTGATGGAGCAAGGAGGTTCCAGACTGCAATGCAGATATGACAACACCTTGGCTGGTCCAGCAGACATTCTGGAGCAAAAATTGGCAGGAGGAATCCTGTTTGGGGCAGGAATGACAGGACCTCAGTATACCACTGTGCTTAGTGGGCTGGAGGCTGCTGGGCGGGACCATGGCCTGGGCTGGAAAACTGGGGCAGATCCTGATGGCCCTGCAGTTAGACAGTGCAGCCAGAGACCAACCCTCTGGCAGCTGCACTGCAAGTTCATTCTTTGAGGGAGATTGGAACAGCACCCCTCAGCAGTGGCCACAGTTACTGCACACCCTACCCCGCCCTATTTCCTTGGTCACCACCTTCTCCCCTCCCCCGGACAGCAGTGCTCTGAGTCCTTCTACTTGCTACATTACAACTGTTTTGATTTGTTGTTTAAGAAGATGGCTTTATTGAACACATGTATATAAATTACAAATTTTGCTTCTTCTTTCCGAGATACATCTAGAGGTAAGCCTACCAACTCCAGCTGATTTGCTAACACATTTTAGATAACTAAGAAATATTGTCCCCAGCAGTTAGGTACAAAAATATCAAATGATGGCAACAGGGAAAATATTTCAATATATTTTTTTCTGGAGTCACTTCTACACTGCATATGATTTTAAAATTACTAAATCTTATTTAACATGAAAGGATTTTTTTTTCTTTTCTTTTCCTTTTCCATCAAAGAAATAGCTGCTCTGACACATGGAATGTATTTTATCCCCAGGTTCTTGGGATTCCACACAATAATTTTTAAATGAATACCATCTTAGGTGTCTGGTATTACCATCCTAAGCCCTCTGAGCATTGCAATACCTGTGTAACACCAGGGTTGAATGTTGACCAGTACACAAACTGAGACATGGTCCTATTATACTGGAATTTGAACGTAGTTTTCTTCCCACAAAAAGCTTCAGGTTGGTCTACCCTGATGATCACCAGGCCTCAAAGCTTAGAGAGAAATTCTGTATTGGGTGGTTATTGTTTTTTGTTTCTCTCCTTTTGTTCTCCTGTCCCTTGGCGGGGGGAGGGGGGGATTGTCTGTAATGATGTTGTTAGTTGATCCTGTTTCACCTTTAAACCCTTAGCCTGCATTCTAGATAGGTCCCCAAATGAACTATTTCCCTGTCTATTTTCTAGCTTCTTATTCCAACTCACATCAGATCCCAAGGTAGGAAACAGACTCTGAGAGTGAGCGCAGTGTACAAGACACTCATTGGGGATTGCCTGTGGGATCAACACCTGTGAGGAAGGCCCTGAGAAGAAAGCAGACCTGGGTGCAGGGAGAAGTGAGTGACAAGGCTGGCCAGCACAGTCCTCCCCTCACCCAGAGAAACTTTACCGTCTGGGAGGCCCAGTAGAGCCTTCCTAAGTTGGGGCCAGCATTATACCCCTGAGTTGACTGGTCCCTGGATGCCATTGGAAGGAGGTGTGACGTGGCAGGGCAGTTTCCTTCAGCAGAAAAACTCCCAGAGAGGGGTGATAGTTGTGGACTGTCTGGTGGCAGCACACTCAGCCTCTCCAGGAATGAGTCCTTGGATTCTGAAGGGGGGATCTGGTTGGCTCGCCTGTGCTCTCTCTGTTACAGCTGCAATCAGCTTCTCCCTGGGGCCTCTGTGCCTTCTGTTGGTTTTTTTTTTTTTTTTAACCAGGAAGCATCTGTCTTGCTGTCCTTTTTCTCACCACACACACTCACACACACATGCCCACACATACCCACACTTATACATACACTCACACACACACACACACACATACATACACACGCACTCACACTCTCCACCTCCTTAACTCCTGTTTACCTTTCAGATCTGAAGGTCTCATTCTCACTAGAATGAACTCCTTGTTAGGCATCCCAAAGCACTCTGTATTTCTCCTCCTCTCTAGTGTCTGTCACACTTCTGATGATTTGTTTTCTGTCTATATAACCCTGGCAGTGGGGTGTCCTGCTGCATCCCCGAAGAGCAGTGTGTGGTACACAGTGTGCACCGACAAACAGCTGACGACTCTGTAACATGGGACAGAGCAGTGCAATTTCTCTTCCTTCTTTCATGAAGAACAGCAGAAACAATATGCAGAATTGTGGGATTAAATTTGATGCTTGCTTTTAATCAATACTTTATTGAAGCATCAAATACAGTGTGCTGTTTTTACTTGTGCTTCTTATTCTTATAAAAGATTAATACCCACTGTCTTGGGTGAGTCATCATTGAGGTGGTGTATTTAGGACTGACTACATTTCTTTTCTTTTTTTTAATTGCTGGGGATTCGTTGAAGGTACAAGAAACCAGGTTACACTGATTGCATTTGTTAGGTAAAGACCCTCTTAGAATCATGTCTTGCCCCCAAAAGGTGTGGCAGACACCAAGACCCCACCCCCTTGCTCCTTCGTCTTTCTGCTCTTCCTCTCCCTACCCCACCCTCGTCCTTTCTCTCTCTGCTCTCCCCTTCCCCCACACCCACCATGTTATTAATTATCATTAATTGTCCTCATATCAAAATTGAGTACATAGGATTCATGCTTCTCTATTCTTATGATGCTTTACTAATAATGTGTTCCACTTCCATCCAGGTTAATAGGAAGGCTATAAAGTCTCCATTTTTTTAATGGTTGAATAGTATTCCATAGTGTACATACACCACAACTTGTTAATCCATTCCTGGGTTGGTGGGCATTTAGGCTGATTCCACATTTTGGCCATTGTAAATTGAGCTGCAATAACAGTCTTGTGCAAGTGTCTTTATGATAGGATTTTTTTCCTTTTGGGTTGATGCCCATTAATGGGATTGCAGGATCAAATGGGAGGTCTAGACTGAGTTCTTTGAGGGTTCTCCATACTGCTTTCCAAAAAGGTTGTATTAGTTGCAGTCCCACCAACAGTGTAAAAGTGTTCCCTTCTCTCCATATCCATGCTTTCCTTTGGATATCTCTGTGCTTTATTTTCTTATTGTTTAGAAAATAAAAGCAAACAAGCAAAGAAAACTTAAACTTAATATTTTTTTAATCTCCATTTTTTTTTTTTTAAAGACGGAGTCTCACTCTGTCACTCTGGGTAGAGTGTTGCAGCATAACAGCTCACAGCAACCTCAAAGTCTTGGGCTCAAGTGATCCTCTTACCTCATCCTCCAGAGTAACTGGGAGTACACATTCCTGCCACAGTGCCTGGGTAGTTTTTCTGGTTTTTTTTTTTTTTTTTTTTTGGTAGAGATGGATCTCTCTCTTGCTCAGGCTGGTATGGAACTCCTGAGCTCAGGCTATCCACCAGCCTTGGCCTCCCACCGTGGTAGGATCACAGGTGTGAGCCACCATGCTCTGCCAAAATTATCTCTATTCTTTTGAAGAAAAAGGACCATGTATAAAAATAAGTAGGTATTTACAAAGTAGATAAATTTAGGGACAGTATATGGTATCAAATTCTTATTACCAAAAGATTTATTAAAGGACAGTACTCTTATTTATGATTATCCAGTACTGAACAGAGAGGTAAGCTGAGCAGCGCTGGGGAAATGCAAATTTAAATTATTTTTCATCTTCAGCTAGGATGAGAAACACTGATTCGATTGAACAGGTAAGGAAAATAGAGCTAGGTTTATAAAACCTTGGTTTAATACATTTTATACTTTACCCCGAAATCCAGTTTCTCTCCAACTATTCTTACATGAACTGTAAGATTTTTCTCTTTATTTTTGAGCTGTTGTAGCTAAATTCTAACTGAACAGACTCTTTTGGTATTAGAACTGATCTAACTTGAGTTTACAGTTCTGTCAAATTTTAAAAATTTATCTCTATGGGTAACCATTCCTAAAGAAAATTTACCGTTTCTTCATTTGTGAGGAAATAATTTTGATGACTTAATTTAGCATGCTAAGAAATTAGGATGTCAGTCTTAGGTAAATGGCTCATATTCCCTCTGGTTAAAGAAGGTGGCCTCTTTGACCTTGACAGTCTGAGCAAGTCTTTGCTATCTGCTCTGTCCAGCAGTCTCCAGTTGGCCTAGCTTTTGGTAATACATTTTAGTTTATGCAATATGTGTGTGGGCTAACAAGTGAGATTATCTGGATCTGAGCCCTTGCCTGGTGCTGCCTAGCTGGGTTTACTTAATCCTGTTGATCAGTTTCCTTATTTGTAGAATAGGAATAATGACTCACAGGTGGCTGTGAGACTTTAATACAGGGAGTGCCCAGGGCAGTCCTGGCACAAGGCTGTTGTGAATGGTAGCTGTTATTATGACCAGTGCCTGGAAATAGCGTATGTTTTTATTTCCCAATTTTAAAGTTCATTTTTGAAATAAAGGTTTATTTCCCCATGGAATTCTAAAAGTATTGCACATGTATAAAGAAAATACTACTGTAATTTAGAAATTATATTTTGGAAACTTGGGAGGGTCTTAAAATTTTTGGCTGTCCCCCGAAACTCCTTTGACATTTAGAAACTTTCAAGCACCGTCAGGTACTTCAGAATGAGATCAGATCTGATTCATTTGGATAAACGGAATGGTTTCTGAATGTGTTTGATTGTGTTGAGGCTTTTCATTTGCAGTATTTCCCTAGATCTTATTTGTGTGTGTGTGTGTTCAGTCAAGAGAAAGTATGGAGCAGCTGAGATTTGGGTGGAAAAGAAAACTCTTTAGGAATTAGTAATTTCTAAATCACTGTTTAAATCTTTTCACGCTGATTTCCGAGTTTTGATAGCTTCCCAGGACAGTTGAGAACAAGGTGCCGTGGGAGTCCAGACGAAGGGTGACTAACTCATTCTGGAAGACCTCATAGAAGAAGTGACATTTGAATTGGCTCTGAAGGACAAATTGTTGGCCAGATGGAGAAAGGGATGGGTGTGGGTGGCTTTTACAAGGGAGGGAAAAGGGGCAGCTCTGAAAACCCATGTATTTCATTAACAGTCAGAAATTAGCTTCTGGGACTGTTTTTTTTTTTTTTTTTTTTAATTAATTGGTTTCTGTGTACATTGATGCCAACATGGGGTACATTGTGCTGTTTCATATACAATTTGAAACATCTTCATCAAGCTGGTTAACATAACTTTCATATCATTTGGTTAATCATTGTA
>CAUYQV010083196.1:0-13448 GCA_963574575.1 Galagoides demidoff | reverse complement strand
GCGGGCGCCTGTGGTCCCAGCTACTTGGGAGGCGGAGGCAGGAGACTCGCTTGAACCCAGGAGTTGGAGGTTGCTATGAGCTGTGATGCCATGGCACTCTACCCAGGGGGATAGCTTGAGGCTCTGTCTAAAAAAAAAAATACGAGTTCTTACTGCTTCCCCCAAGACTCCTCCCGCTGCCCTCTCCTCCTCTGCCACCTTGGCACACACTGCCCCACAGGCCTGGGGTCTTCCCCATCAATCATAAACACACTTACATCCATCTTGTCTCACCCAACACCAGCTTCCTTCATACCACCCTGCCAGGTTTTTTCAGTTACAAAATCACAATTCAAATACACGTTCTTCTAAGGAAACTTCTTAGTTGCCACAGGCAAATATTCAAGCCAAATGCCAAGCCCATACCTCAAAATCTACATACAGCATAAAGAATTTTAGAGTTCTTTGTTCAAGAACATTAGACAATTCTAATAGTGAAATGCCTTAAAAATTTTAGTCTGCATTATATGAAGACCATAAAAATATGCCCATTTATGTGTTGTGAACACAGCTGTTCTTTCTGAAGTTGAGATACAATGTCACTACACGCTATTTCATTTAAAAGCTCCCAGAGTGATTAGAAACTGAACCAAAGCTGCGCTGTTGTGACGTGTAGCTACCACCAGAGGGCAGAGCTTAACAGCAAACAATTCCAGAGCTCCAAATTGTGACCTCCCAATTTGGAGTTACTGGGTCCATGTAGTGGATAACAAGTTCATCCAAGGTCTGAGCCATACCAGCTGCCAAAATCACACTTTTAAAAGCTGTATATATCTCTGCCCAAATATGTATGTAAGGCAGCAACAGTGATCCTACCCATGTTTTATATCCCATGCCAGGTTGGCAAGAGAGAGTTGACCGAGGTTAGGTTTGGGAGTCTACTTGCTGTCTTGAAATAAAAACATTGCAGGGCAGTGCCTGTGGCTCAAAGGAGTGGGGTGCTGGCCCCATACACTGGAGGTGGCAGGTTCAAACCCAGCCCCCTCAAAAACTGCAAAAAAAAAAAATTGCAGAATTTCTGTAAAGTTTTTAGGGACGTCAGTGTTACTTGCTTTGGGAGATGACCGGCTAATAGTGTAAATGTGTTCCCTTCTCTCCACATCCACACCAGTATCTGCAGCTTTGGGACTTTGTGATGTGGGCTAATCTTACTGGGGTTAGGTTATATCTCAGGGTAATTATGATTTGCGTTTCTCTGATGATTAGGGATGATGAGCATCTTTTCACATATTTGTTAGCCATTCATCTGTCTTCCTTAGAGAAGGTTTGCTTTGGGAGATGCCACAATCTTTGCAACAACCTCATTCCCTCTTCCTTCAATTTAAATGTGCTTTGCTTCTGGTAGTTATGTGGCCAGTTGCTAAATATTTATTAAGAGGAAAAGAAAAGGTCTTTGCCCTCAGAACTCACTTTCTAATGAGATTTTTAAAAAAATAAAATAAAATTTGGAGTAAGTGCTATGAGGATAGCACACAGGGTAATGCAATAGGGACTGGGGGGCTACTTGTGGAAGGAAGTTAGAGAAGATCTTTCCGAGTTCAGAAAATCTGAATCAAGAAGAACGAGCCACACGGAGAGTGGAATCATAGTTATTAAACTAGTATTTGGGCGGCACCTATGGCTCAGTGGGTAGGGCGCCAGCCCCATATACCGAGGGTGGTGGGTTCAAACCCAGCCCTGGCCGAACTGCAACAAAAAAAATAGCCAGGCGTTGTGGAGGACGCCTGTAGTCCCAGCTACTCGGGAGGCTGAGGCAAGAGAATCACCTAAGCCCAGGAGCTGGAGGTTGCTGTGATGCCATGGCACTCTACTGAGAATGATAAAGTGACTCTGTCTCTAAATAAATAAATAAATAAATAAATAAATAAATAAATAAATAAATAAGGGCTACTAACTATAGGTCAGGCGCTATGCTAAAAACTTTACATGTTCTCATTTACCTCTCAAAATCTCCCATTTACTCTTCTGGAAATTGAGGTCCAGAAAATCTAGTAACTTGCCCAAAGTCAAACAACTAAGAACAGACTAAGGTAGGGCTATGGATCTGTATTAATTCTCTAGGACTGCTGGGACTGGTCACCATGAACTTGGTGATTCTAAAACAAAAATTTATTCTCCCACAGTTCAAGACCTAGAAGTCCGAAATCCAATTGTCAGCAGGGCCAGGCTCTCTCTGAAGGCTGCAGGGGAGGGTCCTTCCCGGCCTCTTTCTAGCTTCTGGTGATAACTGGCAACCCTTGCTGTTTCTCGGTGTGTAGACTCATCCATCTAATCTCTGCCTCTGTTGTCCCATGCCATTCTCCCTGTGTGCCTGTGTCTCTGTGTCCAAATTCCCTTCTTATAAAGATACCAGTCCTTGGATGAAGGCCCATCCTAACTTGATTACATCTGCAAAGACTATTTCCAATAAGGTTATGTTCATAGGTACTAGGTGTTAGGACTTTACTTTTTCAGGGGACAAAATTCAACCCACAACAGCATCCCAGCACCTCATTTCAATTCTTGCTTGCCTATTAGTTTTCCAGTCTCTTTGCCATCTCTTAAATAGTTTGCGGTCTCCGAAGAATCTTATGCCTCAAGCTAGGAAGGATAGTACCTCTACTTCATGACTGAAGCCTGCAGCACAAAATAACCAGTTCCCACATATTGTGAATCTGGCCTTATGCCACTCGCCCACAAGCCTTCAAGCACTTCCAAAGGGTAGCTTCAGGGTTTGACCTTGTCTCAAACCACCAAGTTCAAAAGGTCCATGAAGAATTCATTTCTCTATGACTTGATACATTAAAAAAAAAGGTCATCTCAAGCTGCTCTGGTCTGAGGAGTTATCCAGACAAGCCCCAAGCAGGAGCACTTGGGGCTTGGGGCTCTGTCCCCCATACCTGTTCATCTAATGGCTGAAGGTACCAGAATCACGCAGAGGAGAGATGCTGCTCAGAGCCTAGAAGTGCATCCCCAGAAGATGCCAAGATACACCCCAGATCCACCTGATGTTGCAACAGCATCATGTCTGTCCCAGATCACACGACCTGCACAAAGACTCACTGCTGTGTCAGTAGGCAAGATAAAGGTGATGTCTGAGATGCAAGGGCACATCAGAGAAGCGTCAGCATGAAAAGACAGAACTGTTTCTTGAAAGCCTGCTGCATATTTGGGGGAGGCCTACCAGGAAGGGTATAGGTATAGATAGTCCAAAGCAGTGGTCAGCAAATCTTTTCAGTAAAGGCTTCTGTTATACTTTGCAGGTCATGCTGTCACAAATACAGATGGTCTCAATTTAACAAGCGTTCAAAAGTGATACTCATGCAGTAGAAACCACACTTCGAATTTTGGTTTTTAATCTTTTGCTAGGCATGTAATACACAGCATGACGCTCTCTTAATGCCCTGGTCAGCCAGGAGGGGTTAGGACTTCACATCCCAGCACCCATTCCAAACTGTACAACAGTTCTACCTCAGAAGAACTGAGTCACAGCCCCAGCTGACCACACATCACAAGGGTGAACAACCAGCATGCCACAGTGCGCTGTGTCACCAGATGACTCTGCCCACCTGTAGGCTAACGGAAGTGTTCCCAGGGTATCGTGAGGCAGGCGATGCTATGATGTGTGGTACATTAGATGCAGTAAACACACCTTTGACTTAAGATATTTTCAACTTATAATGTGTTTATCAGGATGTAACCCCATGGTAAGTAGAGGAGCTTCTGTACTCAACCCTACCATTCTAGCATGAAAACAGCCATAGGCAATATTGAATAAACAAATGAGCATGGCTGTGCTCTAATAAAACTTGATGTACAATAAAAGCTGACTTTTATATAATTTGCTGCTGTTCTTTTAACTTTTAAAAAACCATTAAAATATAAAATCAGCAAGAATGGGGGCTCATGCCTATAATCCTAGGACTCAGGGAAGTTGAAGTGGGTAGATCACTTGAACATAGGAGTTCGAGACCAGCCTGAGCATAGAGTGAGACCCCCCCACCCCGTCTCTGCTAAAAATGGAAAAACTAGCTGTGCATCGTGGTGGGCACCTGTAGTTCTAGCTACTCAGGAGGCTGAGGCAGGTGGATCGCATGAGTCCAAGAGTTTGAGATTGCTGTGAGATAGTGTGATACCATGTCATGCTACCCAGGCAACAGAGTAAGATTGTCACAAAATAAAACAAACACATATATGTGTATGCGTGTGTATAAATCCATTTTTAGCTTGGCCATAAAAAAATAAGCAGTGGGCCAGATTTGGTCTTGGACTATAGTTTGCTGACCCCCTGTCCCAAAGATATCCCCGAATGCTCATGAATTAATATAATGTCATTGTGGTGACATTATATGGAAATCTCCTTTCCTAAAATATTTATTGACCGGCTTCTACCAAGAAGCCAGGCACGAGTGTGGCCCCTGGAATTGCCACTGGCTTCCTTTCCCTCACCTGCACCATTTAAGTCCTGCCAGGATCTGTCACTTATCTAATGAAATGGGTCTAATCCTACCTCAAAAAGGCTGCCACTCATCAGCCTGACTTTCTATTCCCACTGGCACTACCGTGTTTCCCCGAAAATAAGACCTATCCAAAAAATATGCCCTGGCAGGATTTCTATGCATTTGTTAAATATAAACCCTACCCCGATAATAAGACCTAGTGATAGGCGTGGCCATGCAGCATATCTGCATAGCCACACCATGCATTTTGGGCAGAGAGGAAGGCATCCCCTGAAAATAAGCCCTAGTATGTCTTCTTGAGGAAAAATAAAAGACAGTGTCTTATTTTCAGGGAAACACGGTATCTTAGGCGAGGCTCTTGTAACACTTTCCTTCTGAATTCATAAGTGACTTCACTTAACTATGAACACACAGTATATACTTAAAAAAAAATCTGTTAAATGAGCCAATGGAGTAAAAACTATAAACTCAGCACTTGCTCATCTCGTCAGGGATCTGGCCACCTTAAAATAGAAAATTTAAGGGTTAAAATACAAGCTTTTTAGCTTGCTTTATAAAACCAGGCTTATCAGGCATAATTTGTAGTCAGTACGAGTCACCATTTTTGGTATAATTCTATGAGCTTTGACAAATGCCCATGGTCAGGTAAGTACCACTGCAATCAAAGTATTTCTATTTCTGTCACCCCAAAAGTTCCTTTGTGCAGTTGACATCTGCCCCCATCCCCTTTCAACCATCGATTTGTTTTCTGTCACTGTAAACTTTGCCTTTTCCAGAATGTCAGAGAAACATAATCACAAAGGAATTGTGTAGCCTTTTGAGACTTTCTTTTGAAGCTTTGTTGACTGGTTGATTGGTTGATTTTTGAGACAGAGTCTCACCCTGTCTCACTCTGCGCCCTGGCCAGAGTACAGTGGCATCATCATATCTCACTGCACTGCAAACTCCTGGGCTCAAGCAATCCTCCTGCCTCAGCCTCCCAAGCAGCCCGGACTACAGGCACATGCCCCCATGCTCAGCTAATTTTTCTATTTTTTAGTAGAGACAGAGTCTCACTCTTTCTCAGGCTGGTTCTGAACTCCTAAGCTAAAGAAATACTCTTGCCTCAGCCTCCCAGAGGGCTAGGATCGCAGGTGTGAGCCACTGTGGATGGAATTCTCATAGTTACTACTATGTGAGCCCCACCCATGTTTTCTGAGTATCAGCCGTCTATTCACTTTTATGGCAGAGTAGTATGCCATTGCTTGGGTGTACTGCAGTCAGCTCACCAGCTGAAGGACCTTTGGGCTATTTCCACTTTTTCCCAGTTATGAATAAAATCACTATAAACACACACATACAGACTTTATATGGTCATGAGTTTTCACAATGAGGTTTTACTTTATATAAATGGCCTGAAGGATAACATTCCACTCAATGAGGAGCTAGCCTCCACCCCATTCTTCTGTCTTCCCGCCCTGCCTCAGCATTTTTAAAGAATTGTAGTGACTCTTAGCTTCCCCAAAACACTGCAGAGAATGTTTGGGGGCAGAGTGGGAGCAGCTGGAGAGGAGCGCCCTGTCGTTCCCCTGCATGGGGGCCCCAGAGCAAGCTGGGGCTGCTCCACATTCATCTCTGGCCACGTTTGATCCCTGGTCCCACGGGGGACAGTGCTGGCTCTGAGATGTGCACACTCAGGCAAAAACCTGCAAAGCCAGCCAGTCGGCCCATCACTGGGTTCATATAACTCGTTAAAATCTCACGGAATGTGCAGCGTGCCATTGTTTTTGTAAGTCCCTTTCATGACTTTGTGAGCTGGCTAATTCAGAGCAGACTGCTCTGCTTTCCTGGCCTGTTGGAAGAAAAGGCTTTCCCCAAAGACAGCTATTTTAACCGTGACCATGGCCGCAGCTATCTTGTGCACAAAGGGGAGCTGAGGCAGGCTGCCCCTTCTCCCTCAGGATCTCAAGAGCCAGGGCACTTCTGGGCCCTGGAATTCCCATAGTTACTACTCCTTTGATCTGTAGGGTGATCTACTGAATCCCCAGAGATAGCCCAGTCTGGAAAGCATGCAGACCCAGGAGACCCCTAGGGAAGGGGCATCCTCTACTTAGCCCCACAGAGGACTGTCCTCTGGAGGGAGAAGTGGGAGGGCCAGGTTAGGTCCCTACACAGGACAATAGCTACAGTCCTTTCTGCCCCTAACCGGCACAGCAGCACAGAGACTGCAAATCATTTTATTAAAGCTCACAGTGGGTCTAACAAGGATCCACCAAGGCTGACGACAAAAGAGAAAGGATATTTGTTCACTAGGAAGCCGGCCAGGAACAAAAGGCTGCATTCCACTCTGACCCTTCCTCGCTGGGGCCCGGGGAGCAGCCTGTTGTTTACAGCCTGGCCACAAAAAAGCACTTGCCTGCTCGCGACCAGTGTGGAACAAACAGGCATCTTGAGCTTTTTTTCTACTTTGCTACATATTTCAATTTTTTTTTTAAAGGACAATTGAAACTAGAAAATCTGTATTAAACATTTCTTCTCAAAGAAAAATTACCCAGCCAGTCACTTCCGTCTCTAAAAGAAAAATCACCCAGCCCAATCACTTCTGTTCATAATAAAAGAAATTTTAAACCACCCCCTGATAAGAGACTACATACTAAAATAACTGTAGGGTTTGTGTGTGAAGAGGCTAAAAGTAGTAGTCTTCAGCCTGCAAGGAAGATGGTATAAAGGGTAAGGAGACAGGCAACAGTATAAATTTATAAAATGTAGTTCAAGGGCTGGGGGCAGCTCCTGGAGCTTAAAGAAGGAGCTCCAGGAAAAAAAAAAAATGAAAAGAATGATAAATGAGTGAGAGTAAAAGTAGGTTTCACAGGTTCCAAAGGGCTTACCCAAGCGAGACATAACGGATCATTATGCAGTCGTGTTGGGGGTAAATCTCCAACCTTAGGATGGCTGGGAAATTATCATCTGTCATGCCTTTGGTCTTAGTGCCTGAGCTACAACATCAAATGCTACCCTCCTTCCAATCAATATGGTAATTTTATGATCAAGAGTAATAGAATAAGAACTTACCACCTGCTAAAAAAAAAAAAAAGCTTCCCCTGCAGCCTATTAGAGGCCTGGAGAATCCTGAAAATGCAAAGCTGGAAGGAACATCAGCCCATCCCAAGGTTTTCTAGTGGTGGGGAAGATGGAACCCATAGAGAGAAGGTGGTAAGTCCAAGGTCACACTGCTAATTAGAACCAGAGTGTGCACCCTGCTCCCCTCCCTGGGGGATTCTTAGGGGATGGAATGCTATCTGGGAAGGGTAACATGCTGAGCTATTACTGTTTATTAACATTTGAGCACAACATACTCTAGCAAATTGCCAAAGCAACTAACTGCCTCGGGTCTAAGAAACTGGACCCAGAGTAAATACATTTTAATGGGGTAACAGCAGGGCCCAATGCGATGGGGCCTTAAGCAGGTAGAGCAATGTAGAAGACAAAACTCTTCCTTCACAATTTTGCCTAAGGCTACTGGCTCTCAAAACTATTTCCTCCTATTAAAAAGAAATGTTGGTTTTATCGAGGGTAGGTATGTTAGGTACGCAGGGGAGAATTCCAGAGCTGTACACCACTAGCCGAAGTCACTAACCGCATGGTAAGCAGCTAGAGGAAGGTGGGGCCGCTTTCCAAGCTGGGAGAAAGAGTCCTTCAGATTCGGTGGATTCAATCAATTCATATGAATCCATTACATCTGAGTGTGGGACAGGAACTCATGATTACACAAAAGAGTTAAAAGCAAAACTTCAAGATGACCATGTTTTAAGCAACCGTGGACAAAAAAGCAAAAAGCAAAATCCTGAGAGGAGCGAAGTCTAAGAAAACAGTAGGAAAACTGAAAACAAAACTCTCCTGTCCAAGGAAGGCAGTGAGACAGTGAGAGTGAGATCCCCAAGCCCTGGGCCACTGCATCTATTTATTTTCCTCTCACGTCCAAACATCAAATTGAGCCTTTAGGGTCTTGGTGCAGTTGAGGGGCCCAGCAGGAGGCCAGCCTACTGGACAAGGTGAAAGGCCCTGGGGCTTCCCAGCCTCCACATTGCCCTTCATTCCTCACAGGGAGAACTGCCTGTAACCAAGCAACCGAGAAACCAGCCCCTTTCAGGCAGTGTTAGTGAAGGGTACAGGACAGGACTGGGAGCTAGGAGGCCACGAGACAAATGGGGCAGGATGCAGTTTGGATTCTTTCTCTACCCAGCTCTCTCCTGCCACGACACTGCAGTGCCATCACCCACCATCCTTGTGGGGCAGCCTCAGCACCCTGTCTCCCCCAGACCCCAAGATGTAAGAGGCTGTTGCAGACCTGCCCTTCCATCTGTGGAATGCTGGGGGTGAAGGTTGTAAAGTCTCCCGGTGGGTGGGGCGGTGCCTGTGGCTCAAAGGAGTAGGACACCGGCACACAGGTATATGCCAGAGGTGGAGGGTTCAAATCCAGCCCCAGCCAAAAAAAAAGGCAAGTCTCCAGGTGGGGAGGAGAGCAGCACTTAGGGACACAGAGGCAGGGTGGAACTGGAGCTCCTGCCAGGATTTGAACAGCTGTCTGCTGGCCACAGCTGGGTACTTCCACTGCCCAGGCAGGTATCAGATCGCTCCCCATTCTGGGGTCACAATGACTCCCCCAAAATTTGACATTTGGACTTTTATTTTTCAGGCCAATGAATCTAACCTATCGGGAGGGCCCTGCATGATGCAACTTTCTTCATATAGAATTTTTATTGGGGGAGTGGGGAGACAGAGGCCCAACTTTGTTGCCCCAGGCAAGGCAAGACTGCCATGGTTATCACCTCCCACAGCAACTCAAATTCCTGGGCGCAAGTGATCCTCTTGCCTCAGCCTCCCAAGTAGTTGGGACTACAGGGACATGCCAAAACACTCAGCTACTTTTTCTATTTTTAGTAGAAACAGCGTCTTGATCTTGCTCAGGCTGGTCTTGAACTCCTGAGCTCAGGCGATCTACCCGCCCTGCCTCCCTGAGTGTTAGGATTACAGGTGTGAGCCACCATGCCTGGCCTAGAATTTCTACTTTTCTACATGCCCAATGGGTGTTAAGTACACAAGAGGATCACAGGGAAGAAACAGGTCAAAGTCATGGGGGCCAAACTAAACTGTATCCCACTTTATCTATAATTTTCTCACCTTCCTTGATTTATGCCAGCCAGAAGGCACCAGCTGGCACTGATTTTTAGGTCTTCATGGTACTGGTGAGCAGGCTGCAAAGGGAAACCATGTCTGACAAATGCTACAGCCGACCCTAGCTGACCCAAGAAGACTGACGTATGGGTCCCCTTGGACCTTTAGGTCAAAGGTCTCTATGAACATGCTTTCAGAAAACCCAGGATTCTTCAATCGGTATGCTGTGAGAGGATCTTAGATGTGCCGTGAAAAGAAAAAAAATTTTTTTTTTTTTTTTTTTTGGTCAGGGCTGGGTTTGAACTTGCTGGGGCCAGTGCCCTACTCCTTCAGCCACAGGTGCCGCCCTGCCATAAAAATTTTTAAAGATCATTAATGAAATCAGTTTTGAAAGAAGTTCAAAGCACAGTAAATATATTCTTTTTTCTTACTCTTTTTTTGATTTTTGATCAACATAATTTAAGTGTGCCATGGAAGTTTAACTATAGGTTCAAATGTGCTGTGAGATCAAAAACACTGGATAACACTGCTCTAAACCAAGGGTAAAGTGAGAATGGAAAAAACTTGTGATGCATTCAGGAGGGACATGACACATGATTTATAAGGCTTGGCCAGATTCAAAGCAGGTTAGAAAGAAAGAGTAGCCTTCAGAAAACCTCAACAAGTTCTTGAAAAGAGACCCCCTCTGCACCTTCAAAGAGCAGTTCTATCACGTCTCACTGCCAAGGGAAGGCAGGCAAATCACAGATAAATGGAAGTCACTACCAACTCCCCAAATCCCTTCTTTGTCAATACAATTCACTTCATAATGATCAATATTCATGAATGAGGTGTATAGCTTAGATAATACTAAACCAGGCCACTCTAAAATTATCTTTGTTTAGCTTTAGAATTGACCCCTGGATTATCTTAAAAGGGGTTTGGACTTCTGTGAAACAAAAAAAATACAGCCTGACTGGTCCTGCAGTGGGAGACAGCCAATTTCTGAAGCATGGTATAAAGGGATTTTTAAAGAGTTCTTGGGATTTACACATGGCCTGATTCTAGAACACAGTTTTTATGTTCTATCAAGTCAAACCGCGGTCTATGTGAGTAATGTTTTGCCGTGCAGAACCTGGCCAAAATTCTATGTCATCAGGGAGAGATGCAGACATAGCATTTATCAAGTTCTAACCAGGTTCAAGGTGGGGGCAGCCCTGCTGGTAGGATTACACATTTGTAGCCAAGAAAACACAGCTCAGATATACTCAGGTATAAGACGGGGGGCAAATAGTAGCCACCTTCCTTCTAACAAACTTCATTAGAACCAATGAAGGACCAAGAGGTTCCACTGGCAAACCATCTCCTTCCCCTCCATCCTCAGGTTTAGAGTTGGGGGGAAATGCCAAAACTCTGGGGGAAGGCATGGGTACCCAAAAAAGTGACCAGCCTAATACTCTAAAACTGGGTTCTGCCCTTCTACTAACAAAGATGGAAGGCGGCTTCTAAGGAGTTAAGCTCTTTAAAACCTAACTCCTTCTAAAAAGTAATGCTAAGGGTGCCAAAAAATGTATATACATTTTAAGAAAGGAAAAGACTGTATAAAAATTGTACTACTCAAGTCAATGTTGACTTCTGCAATTACACGAGGGGCTCAAATGTGACTTGTAGTCATCTTTTGTTATCAGTATATATTATTACTATTTTAATACAGATTTTTTCCTTTCTTAAAATGTGTATACATTTTTTGACACTCTCAGTATATGTTGTCATAAATTCAAGACATTAAGTGTGATCATAAGTCTTCTCTCTTTTGTGGGAGGTGCCAGATTTAATTATAGTTCTCAAAAATAAAATAAGCATACACACCCCCAAAGTGCATGGGCCCAGGGACAGAGGGAAGAAGTGTGAAGTATCTTTTCTTTCAGTCCAGCAGGGAAATACTGTTCAGAAGGATTGCATGTTTAGAAGCATGGGCTGCCAGCCCCTTTGGAAAGTAACATTACTACTTGGTCCCAGATTAGCTGCCGGGCAAGAGGGTGGCTGTTGGAAAGGAGAAGACAGCTAATAAAATCTCTGAGTGCCTTCAGTCCTCCACAGAAGTTAAACACATGTCCGTAATTCCTTATCTACCATTCCAAAATCCAGAGAACTCTGAAAACTAACAGTTAAAGAAATAGTTCATTGGGCAGCAAAACTAATCCAATCTCATTTGGTGGCAAAATATAACCTGAACTACATAAAATCGTTGGTAATTTATTTATCCCTCTTACTGTGAATATTCACGTTACCGTGGAAATAATGTTTCATTACAGGATGCTGACCCTAGCCGTCTTTGAGAGTATTACATATATGTACCATATTACTTTTCTCTAAAAAAAATTCTGAATTTTAAAACACATCTGGCTACAAAGACCAGATAAAGGGAAAAAGATTTTAGACCTGCACTAGGATGACAGGAGACCATATCAAACTTACCAAAGGCTTAAAAAGAGTCAAATCTCCTCCTGGTTGTTTCAGACAACCTAGCCAGCTTTCTCCACAAACTGGACTACAGCTTTTTTTGGCCACGCTGTTTTAAAAACGGGCAATCTATCACACAAGGTCGTGACTACATGTTAAATCCTGGTTTCCTACCTTCACGTATTCCAGAGTTGGGTCCATAAGATGTGGATCCCTGAAACGAGAAAATATAAAAGTGAGAACAATTAAGATGAACATATTCTTACATTAAGTGAAATGTTATTTTTCCTTTACCAACATTATATCACCCTCCTTATTTAAGTCAGGCAGGAGGGCATTGTTTTCCGGTGGGTGGGGGTGGGAGGCACCAGGATGCCAGTCTAGAAGCTCCACATGCTCTTCCGTCAAACTGAGGCCCCAGGATGTTAGACTGTTTATGTGCAGGAGTTCCAGAATTACTAGAGCATAAAAACTAAAAGAGCTTGGATGAGGGCAGAGATGGGAGGCAAGCAGGACTAGAGGTGGGAACGTGTGGCACTTTCAAGCATTAAAGGCGTCTAGGTTAATTCCTAAATGGTCCCCACCAGGCAGTGGTGTCCAGCCCACCCTGACGGGAGGGAAACAGAGGCTCAGGTGGGCAGAGTGGCTGCCCGAGGTGGCCCAGCCCTGGCCTGGTTGAGCGAGGAGTGGAGTCTTCCCTGCTTATTGCCGGCTCCGTTACCCGCCCACTCCTGGCTAAGCCCCAGCAATTCCTCCTGATTTTCTTTGCGCTCTGTGCTTTATTCCACCATCTAATGGCTACTCTGATGTCTATCATAGTAATACATTGCGATTAACTACACAATTAAAAGTAAAGATAACAGGTGGCACTGAGGAGGGTGACTTATTGGGAAAGGGAAACGTGACCAAGGTGAAAGGAGCACGAGGGGGAGCCAGGAAAGCTAATGTTTTCAAGGCTTGTGGGGGGTTACGGTGAGGGACACCCCCACGGACTGCGCAGACAGCTGCCTTCAGAGACTTAAACTTCAAAACAATCAACACATTCCCACAGAGATGTGATCATTTAAAAAGGACAGAAAAGCTCCGAAGACTGCAAGGTTAGGCTCTCCTCTGGATGGGGCTCTTCCGCATAGCTGCGGAGAGACAGCGCCCAGCAGAAGGCACGGGATCCCCGCCGGCTGCGAGCGGTCCCCTCCCGAGGGCGGCTCCACCCCAAACCCTCGGGCGGGGACTGCCTCTCTGCTGCGGAAAGAGCCACCAGAGACGGGAGACCACAGCACTCTTGAACAAGTACAGCGAGGCCACTGCCCAGGCACAAGCAGTCCCGACCCCACAGGTCAGGGACACAACCCATCTCAGGATGCAAACGGATTC
>CAUYQV010083192.1:0-25683 GCA_963574575.1 Galagoides demidoff | reverse complement strand
TTCTGCTATTTAGGGTATTTTCCTAAATCTCATCATAAGAGTCCAACATCTGTCTTCCCAGCCTCCTTTGCAGTAAGGATGAAGGCACATAACTTTCATCTTCAGAAATATTTCTGCCAAAAACTGAATTGGAAGTTAGTGGTGCAAAAAACAGCATGCACAGTGAAGAATCTACTTATGCCAGAAAGGTGACAGTGACATCTGGTTTCCAGAAGCAGGGATGTCAGAGTTCAGGACCTGTCAACTGGAAACCACGATGTCTGCCTAAAAGTGATGGCCACTGTGTCTTCAGTAGACCAATTATGTAGTATGATTTTGTGCATTGAAATTGGATAAGCAATTTCCAGGCATAGATCTCCGGATAGAACAAAAATTCGCTAAGCTTTTCAATGCCCTTTCAAAATTGCCTTTCTTTTTAAACTACTCAGAGTTGGCATTTATTATCTGTAGATAACCTCATAACTACACCGAAATATAACTTGAGCTAGTTTAGATGAAAGGAGAAATGAGAGCAATGTAATAAATGTGTGAGCTTGAACCTCTGTCAGGATGCAGGGATAAAGTGAGAATTTGGGACTCCGATGTTATCAGGGCTTCTTATCTATTCCATTCCTTATTATCTCTGTTTCCTTTTATGTGACAAATTTATTCTTTCGAGCTGATTATCCCCACCAGAACCAAGACCAAAAAATACCTTGGAATTCCTTCCCAGAATTATCCTGTTTTCTCTGAAAAGGAAAAGGTTGGTAAACCTAAGTATATTTGTATAAGAAATAAACATACAGAAAATGTGTAGCTTGTGATTTTGGAATTAGTGTGTTCGTAATATTTTCATTGAAAGGGTACACAAATAATAGGGACTTACAGGGCTAGAAATCTGCTCAAGTTATTGTTTTTGAACTATCATCTTAGGAATATAAAAAGGGGTTTAGAGTTTACATAAGAGTTTCTATTGTTCTTATTATGATTTTTCTCCATCAAAAACTATACTGTTTTATATGAAAGTATTATCTTGTCCAAAGAATGAGTTCTAAATGATAATTTCAGATTTAGTTCACATCTTATTATGTAATTCTAACTTTAAGCCCAATATATCATGAACAAATTTCTTCACAAAGCAAAAACGTTGTTTCTCCTTTAATTTTATGGGTGTTTAAAAAAAGCAGATTGCATTTGTTTTGTTGAATTTCTTTTAAGAGTGGTAATTCTGTAAAGTTTTTTTGAAAAATGAACAACGTTCTTATCTACACTATTATCTGAGGATGTATTTACTTCTTACTGCAATGCGTTCAAGTTTAGACCCATAAAATAACTTTCACCATCTGGCAAAGTCATCCATTCATCTATTTTTTCATTTACTGAACAATATAATTTTAAGCACCAGTGGCACCAAGTACCAGGTACCAATATGTTCAGGTGAACAGCACTTACTTGGACCCTCTCCTCACAGATATTTGTATGCCTGGCCTATCCTTACAATTTAGTGCTCTGCCCAAATTTCACCCCATCAACAATACCACACAGGTCATTACATCAAAGGTACCACATTCTCAGCCTATCATGTGACCTTATCTTGTTGATTTTGCTAAGCAAATCACTATCAGAATCTACAATGTTCCTTCATTTGTTTATATGACTGGTGTTCATATACAAGAAGTAGAATAGAAGTTCCATGACATCAGGGCCCTGACTTGTATTTATTTTATGTATTTTGTGTTTATTGCTTCATTACCAATACCTTGAAGAACAGTGGGTATACAGTGGAAATAGACACAATACAATTTTAGTCAGTTAATGAATAAATTCTGGTTTGGGACAGATATAAACATTAATCAAATAACACATATAAATATAAAAGCCCAGCTGTGATAAGTTCTACAAGAGATCTGGAGATTGTTTTGTGGGTGTGTATTGTAGGAAGGTTTAACCTTGTAAAATCCTGCTGAAGGTGATCTGGTTAAGTCATAGGTGAGTTAAGATTTTAGATAAGTTAAATTCAAACTCTGAGATTGTGTGATATTGTTCCCTGAACTAAAAGATGGAAGTGTAGCTGCAGTGCATAGTAGAGCTGAGAGTAACTAAGTCTGTAGATTTTCATCTATTTTGACCATGACCCATAGTATGGAACCCATTTACATCAAGTACACAAACAAATGTACTTGTATAAGTACTGTAGAAATGCAATAGAAAGTCTGTAAGTTGACCACTCAAGATACTGTAACAGACTGGTCACCATATGGATGTGGTCAACACAAGGAACTTTAATTGAGTGCCTATAGTGCATCTCTGGCCCATGAAAATTAGATCAACTTAAGAAGGTGGTCAATGTAGGGAGGTGGTCAACTATGGAAGTACTATTATAATTGAGATGATTATTATTATTCACTAGATAATTTCATGAGTCACTGATGTGACACATGCCCAGTTTTAAAAAATACTAAAATAGACTATCCATAAAACCTTTGCCTAAAGCCCAGGAAAAGTCTTGATGGCACATGCATTGTTGAAGTAAAATATTAAGGTTATAGTGTCAAGACTAAATCAGGATAGGGGAGAGGTTTCTGGAGATTAGTCAACACTTTCCCACAAGAGTTCAGGGAATGTTAATGCAAAAGGAGAACAGAAGAACAAATCTGATGAGTATTTAAGAGATAAAAATGAGGTAGACTCGGCTATGCATTAGGTATACAAAGAAGCAAAGGTGTCGTGCACAACTCTTCTGTCCTATACAACTGCATGGATGACCTCTGCTACTCAGGGAATTTGCAGACTATGGAAGAAGAACAAGTTTAGTGAGCAAAAAGGTACGTTCTCCATTTTACTTGCTGAGTTTGAAGTATCTCTGAGACAACCAAATCGTGATTTTGAACTAGTTTAGTATATAGGTCTCCAGCTCAAAGCTCAAAGGCCAATGCTGAAACAGAGACCTAGACTTTTGGGTTATCTGTAATGGAAATCACAGATGGGGGTGACATCACCTGGAGAAATGAGTGAAGAGAGAAGAAACGCGAGGACAGCGTCTTAGGAAATCTCAACTTTTAAATGCTAAGTGGAGGAAGATGAGCTTGTAGAAAAGACTAAAGAGGAGGGGCTACCCAAAGAAAAAGAAAACAAAACCAAAAGAATATAGTGTCATGGCAGCTAAGGAAGAAAGTTATTTCAAGAAGACTTTGGTCCATTTTATATTTATTATACTCACAACTACACGCTGGCTGCTTATTTTTTGGTATCCCACATGTTGCTGTTATTGTTGTTGCTGCATTGTTTGGAGAACAGGGTAATTAATAGCCATGCATATTACCCCCTGTTTTTTTTTTCTTCTTCACTTCCTTTCTCATCCAATTTAGATAGCGTTCTCCATTATTATAACTGTTCTTAGTAAAGTGAAATAAATTTATTTAATTTTCTTACCTCTTTACCCTTTTGTGCACCTGCTCAGAGAAACTCTCTCCTTAATAAATTCATCTGTTTCACTTCTTCACTCCTAGATCAATTGATTACTCTTTATAAATCCTGTATCTTCTTCCTCTCCCTCTCTGAATATTTCATCTAAATTAATAAAGTAGGATTCAAGCAATTTTCTACATTTTAAAAAATGACTGTCGATATCATAGAACCTTTTAACAACCACCCTAACCCTCTTCTCCCTACCAAGCCAAACCTTTGAAAAGAGTTCTTTTCACTCATGTACTTATTTTCTCCAGATTTTTAACTCTTGCCAGCTCCTCAGGTAACTACTTATCCTTCTTATTGCTCTAAAAATAACAGCACAAACCTCACTGTAGCTAAAGGCAATGGCTTGTACCTCCTCTGGAAGCTACTGGCATTGCTGACAACTCCTTTCATCCTGAAACACTGAGCTCCTTTTAGTCACACTCTCTCAGATCTTCTCTTAACCCAGCTGCTACATTTCCAAGTCTTATGTGATTGTCTCCTTTTGGGGCTCCTCTCCTAGCATGTTTGGTTTTAATTGTTTGCTTGTTTAAGTCTTTTTCATGGACTTTTTCCTCTTCTTACTCTACACCTTGCCTGAACAAACTTAGTTAAAAAGGAATATTGATCTGAAAGTATAATCTATAATACAAAATAAGGAAAAATGTGTTAGAGACAGTGAATAGAAATAAAAAGAAATAAAGCATTCTAAGTCAATCCATTCTAAGAAACAAATATATCATCAATATTTTCATAACCAAAGGAAACAAAATCAGTATATTGAAGACATGTCTGCATTTCCATGATTATTGCAACATTATTCATAATAGCCAAGGTATACAATCAGACTACACATCCATCAAGAGATGAATGGATAAAGAAAATATGATATCTACGCATAACAGACTATTATTGATTCATCCCTAAAAATGAAAAATTCCTGTTATTTGTAACAATAAGGATGACTCTGGGAGACATTACACTAGGTGAAATAACCAGGCACAGAAATACAAACACTGCATGATTCACTTATATGTGGAATCTTTAAAAAAAATCAAACTTGTAAAACTGGAGAATAGAATGATAGTTGTCAGTGTCTGTTGGAAAGTTGCTGGTCAAAGAAAACAAGATTTCATTTAAGAGGAGTAAGTTCTGGAGATCTATTGTACAGCATGCTGACTATAGTAAAAAATAATTTTTATATACTTGGAAATTGATAAGAGATTATTAGATTATAACTATTTTGACCATAAAAACAATTGGTAAGCATGTACTGTGGTCTAAATATTTATGTTCCTCCAAAACTCATCCCCAAAGTGATAGTATTAAGAGGTGGGTCCTTTGGAAGTTGATTAAGTCATGAGGATGGAGCCCTCATGGATGTAATTAGTGCCTTATAAAAGAGGCCAAAGGGAGCTGTGGTGTCCTTTCTGCCATGTGAGGACACAGCAAGAATTCATCATCTACAAAGCAGAGAGAGACTTCTCACGAGAGTTGAAGTCAGTCAACACCTTGATCTTGCACTTTCTAGTCTCCAGAACTACGAGTAATAAATTTCTTTTGTTAATAGGTTGCCCAATGTACGGTATTTTGTTATGGCAACCTGAGTGGACTATAATTGTATGTGAGATAATGGTTATATTAATTACCTTTACTTAATTACTTCACCAAAATATCATGTTCTACATGATCAATCCATGCAATTTTTACTAGTCAATTGTACCTTTCTAAAGCAGGGGGAGAGGAACCTATGGAGAAACAAACATAACAGCCATGGAGACATTATAGAATGTTTATATTATTTTGACAGTAGAAAAGAGATGAAGTAAGATGTGGAAATTTGCAGATGAAGCTCACCTATATGTTTGTTGACCCCACACTGGATTTTCTTTGAAATAAGGATCATCTTTATGCTAATAGCATGTAAGAGACTAAACAAGGCCCTATATCAACGAAACAAATAACTTCCAGCTGCAAAGAAACTTAAGATGTAATTAGATCTACCCACCACCATTTTTGTATGATCCAAACTCTACTCTTCTTGGGTAGAGTTTGGATCATACAAAAATGCATTAAATTGAGCCAGAACACTTGGGAGCTTCTGAAGAGCTATTGTGTATCTATTGTTTTTTACAAAAATTATTTTTGACCAGAGTTAATAAATGTGTAATGACAGATCAGCTGTCTTCCATCTTCTGCCAGTCAACATTACCACTTGGGAGAAATCTGGGACTAACCAATGGCACAAGTTCACTGGCTGGGTGATCGTCGTGCTGAGGTTACCCAGTGCTTTTATTCCTTTGTCTCAAAAGGTTGAGTTCCATTGCACTTTCACAAATGTATCTCCTCCACAAATCTTGCATGGTTTCAGACTTGAGAGTCTAGACAACTGCTAGACCACTCTGCTTGAATGACTCAGGCACTTCAAACTCAGTATTTACAAAACTGAGCTCACTATATGTCCCCAAATCTACTTTTTTACTCTGTTTTCTATCCTAGTCAATGAAAGGGCAACTTTAGCAAACCACTCACTTGGCAGTGACAAAAAACTGAGTATACTTCTCTTACTTTCCTCTCCTTAGCTCTGCAATCTCTTCCTTGCATTATTCATTATTATAATCTATGGAGTCTACTTCCCGTATATTTCTTAACTAAGGCCAGACACCATTCTTAACTTACTTATTCAGGCCATCATCATTCTTTCTGTAACAGCATAAAAGGTGATACTGTTTATTGTGGGCTGACCTAGGCCATCAGTTCTGCATAATTCTTCAGTTCTTTCTGCTAGATAATAATAGTTGTCAAATAAATTTTAGGTAGCAAGAATTAACTACTCCCCCATTGCCATCACTATTAACTTTTAATTAAAGCAAGTCTCAGGCCAAATTCTGAAAAAGTTACAGACATTTATTAGACAGGTAGTCTTTAGTAAAACCATAAACTTGATACTTGCTTCTAGTTGGCATTATGCAATCACAAATCCTCCTAAACCAGTGCCTAAGCTCAGAGTCAATCAAAGTACAAAACTCAGGTACTGTCCTTACTTGATGTAGGTGTCAGATTTCAGTAAATTCACACGTTATGTTCAAGTAATGTTTGATGATATCTAAATTACTGAAATCATTCTACATGTCTTGAAAACCTTTAATTTAAATAATGATAACCTCTTCTAACATTCATTGTGCTTGACAGGTCACCAGCTACATCAGTAAACACAATTTCTAACATTTAGTACACCACCTAGCAAATAATTGGCTGTTGGTGGATGCGAGATTAGCAAAGTGCTGTTGGTAGTGGCCCCTGTGATGTGGCCATACTTATAGAACACTAGCTGATTACCTGCTTTGTGCAACTTGAACCAGACCAAAGCCTAAACCGATTGGGGCATGTATGTTGTCACATTGATTATCCTAAAATATAAATTAATATTAAAAAATTAGTAATTTATAGACATCATAACAGTCTTTTCCCTTTCTGTAACCTTAAGGTAATTCTTAAAATGGAACTAGGATCACATTCATTTTAACTTGTCTATGGCTTCCAATTGTGCTGATGATAAAAAATTTTCCCAGACAATCTCATTTTACACTCACCTCTCTATCTTTATTTCTTACTCCCTCACCTTTTGTGGTTTACCTATGCTATATGTCTGTTAAAGATAACATACTTTCATTTAACTTTGGATCTTCTTATACAGCCTTCTGTTTGACAAAATAACTCCTTTTCTTGTCTGTCCAAGTCCTGTCCAAACTTGAAGAGACAGGTAAAATATTACTTTCTCAAGAAGCCTATGTGGATCATAATTCCCAATAAAATTATGGTTCCACATTAGCCTGTAAAACATCTAGCAATAATCATCAACTTAAAGTTCTCATATCCATTTTGGTTTGTTTTCAACTGATAGAACATTCCTTATCTTTCATCCCCATGTCCACACTAGTTTTTAATCTCATCTTGAGGCTTTACCTATAGAACAGTTTAGTCCTATAAATATTAATGAATTGGAAATTTTTTATAACTGAATTTATTTAGGAAAACAACAGGCAAAATGATTCTATTTTTAAATTCTTTTCATTTAAATTATGACTGGTACAATGCAAATTGTTCTGTGATTTGGTTATTTTATATATATTATAATGTTATATTTTGTATATGTTTTATATATATATATATATCCTCATCTAAATTTCTCAGAATGTACTTATTCTTGGACTTCCCATAAACCTTCCTTAGGAAAGAATACACCTATGGAAAAATGGAGAAAGATTTACTCATTAAATTATAATCAGCTATCTCTTCACGGTTGGCTTACACCTTAACAACTATAGATCAGCAGGCATTTAGATGATTGTGGAAAAGATTAGGAAAATGTAAATTGTGCTTACACAGTGACACGCACTACCTAGCCTCCAGTGTTCTAACTGCTATAGTGAAAATGTTTTCAATGCAAATTGGCTCAGCTACTTGTCCAGGCTGAGTGATCACTTCAATATCAATGAAATGCACTGTAAAGATGTGACCCTGGGCTTCCTTTTCTTTCCCCACCACATTCAGGGCAAATCACAATGCTCTGGGTATCACAGAAATATTGGTGAAGTCGTGTTTTGATGATAATGCATATCAAAAATGCCCCTTCAGACAACTTGGACACAGCTTGGGTGTCTAGACTCTGTACTCTGTTTCTCCTTTCGGCAACTGCTTTCTTTACCTCTGTAAATTCAGACAAATTGAGTTGTCAATTAAGGGCACCTTTCCCCAATATGGAAAAGAAAAATATATTCTCGTATTTATCTTCCTTTGAGAAGAAGGGAATTATCACTTAAGAATTATCTGTAAACAAGTATTCTTTTTGCTACCAAAAAAAAAAAATGAAGCATTAAATATGTCACATTATTGCCAAAGAACTAAATCTTCCCCCCCTCCCAATGGTTATGGAAAAGCTAGAGACAGTAGAAAAAAAAATAAAACTGATCAAGTAAAGCCCACATTTGGGGTGGTAGGCCAGAAGAACAGCAGAGGAGACAGGTTCAGAAATGCAGTAGGTGGGGACACAGAAAACAGTCATCAGAACAAGCAAGTACAGCTTTAACTTGAAGCTAATGATGCTTAAAAGATGGCTACTTCCCATTTCTGACTGCTGCGTGGAGTTGTGAAAAGTTCTAGGTGGGGAGGGGGAACAACTATGAAAGAAACTCTTCTAGATTACCTTAAGATATCTCAGATGAGATGGACCTGAATCTGCAAAGCTTTAGTGATTTTCTATTCTAAATATTTACATTGGGATTATTTTATTTTGTTTTATTTTCTTTTAGACAGAGATTCACTTAACTCCTAGGCTCAAGTGATTTTCTTGTCTCAGCCTCCCGAGTAGCTGGGACTACAGGCACCCACCACAATGCCTGGCTATTTTTAGAGATGGATGGGTCTTGCTCTTGCTCCAGCTGGTCTTGAGCCCACAATGTCAGATAATCCACTCACCTCAGCTCCCCAGAGTGCTAGGATTACTTTACAGGCATGAGCCACGGCGCTTGGCCATTAACTTTGGGATCTTATTTTGAGTTTATAGATTTATATTTTTTCACTTAGAGAATCCCTACTTTAAATTATGTTGATGCAAGGCCTCACCATACTTATATCTTCCATGAGCAGACAGGTAAAACTAAAGAAGTTTTATTGAATTTGCTTTTAGCTTCCATTGCAAATATTTTCATTTCTAACTTGGAGGTCATGGTCTATGCTTTGGGTGCTACCAATGGATGTACGTGTATGGGCTTTCTTCACTAATTCATCAATGTTTCTTACACAAATCAATCGTAAGATAAAATAATTCATAAACTTATTTGAGCTGTATTTTTTCTAAATCTTTGTCTTTATTTTTCCTTGCAATTGGTACTAAAATGTCACTTTAGAAAAACATAATTATTTTTACATTTTATTCATATAACAGATGAGATGTGAAATAAGCTTCACGGGTGATAAACACACCAATGGCTGCTATGTTTATATTGTATAAACAAGAATTGTGCGGCTACTGTACAGAACTAACAATAAAATTTTAGTGTAGATGCTGAATATAAAAACAATAAAATATCCTAAATGAAAGTTGTTTGTTAGCCCTAGAATGAGATCAGAGTATTATAGGCATTTATGTACCTGTGAACAGAGGTGGAAATGATTTTATTTCCAAACACAATTAGATCTATAGGCCAAATTTATATATACATGTTAAAATCAATTCTTCTTTGGAGACAAAGAACTTTTAAAAGATGTCAGAGTTGTAAGTAGTTCTATGATATGTTTTGTAGAATACCTAAACACGGACATCATTGCACCTTCCAAGTCATAAAAATTACCAAATAGAGAATGACGAACTTCAAAAGACAGACAGGCACAATCAGTTGTGATTTTGCACATTTAAAAAATATATATTAAAAGGTGGGCTGTGCTTGTGACTCAAAGGAGTGGGGCACCAGCCCCATATGCCGTAGATGGCGGGTTCAAACCTAGCGTCGGCCAAAAACTGCAAACTAAATAAGTAAATAAAATAAATAAATAAAAAGGAATGTATTTCTAGGAAAATAGTTCTAAACAAGAAGGAACCTGACCAAAAAGAAAGGAAGGAAGAGAAAGAGAAAGAATTCTAAAGCGTTTTACTGGAAAGTCACTAACTTGAGTGGGAGGGTAAACTAGAAGTCTGCAAGGGGCCCAACAGAGGACACAGCTATCAAAAAATGTTTTATTTTATCCATTCAAGAACAAAGCAGATTAGTATTCATGTTTCTTATTCTCACATGAGCACATTCTTCAAATACATTAAGAAATTTTAGAAGACGGAAAATACAAATATCATTTCTAATGTTTTTTGTGATAGAAGTCTGTTCTGAAAGGAGTTAAATATTCTCCAGAGTGCTACAGATAAACTGCAGCTCTTGTCTCTCACCGGGATGGTTTACGTCAATAAAATATTTTAAAATGCATTAACAGGAATGTGTGATACACAATCTTCATATTGTCTGAAGCATTTCACTTCTGTTCTCTCAATTCTCACTATGTAAGAAAATTTGGGCGGTAGTTACTGGTTGGGATAAGTCACGAGATGAATGCTAATTACCATTCAGTTATCCAATTAATAACTGAATTCTGGTTTATCAGGAAAAAAAAACATGTTGTTCATATCCACCAGGACGGCACACAGCGTGGCGCACTGTCTTGGGAGCACTGGGTTCGATGCCAGAGAATAATTACGTAGGAGTATTTAATACTCACTTTTAAGATGCTGTATCACTGAAAACCATTTCCTTAATACCTTCATAAACTACATAGAAATCTGTTATGGTCCTTGAGGAATCCATGTCATCCGTCTAACAATGCATTAGAAGCAAGAAAAGACAGCTTCTAAGTTAAAGTCTTTTTTTAAGGTCTCTCCTGCCCCAATAATATCTATTAAAAACGACTCCCTTTTCTTCCAGCATTAATAGTCTCTATTTAGTTAGAAGCCGGGGAAAAATAAAAAAACACTCTAGCAGCTTCAATCTGATTTCAAAATAGGAGCACTTACTTATTTTAGTCAAGAAACCAAGAGGACGATTTCCCCTCATTCTCCTGAAAGCAGAAATTATACTTACCAGGCTTTTTTTTTTTTTAAAGAAAATGCAATCGTTTGCTGGTATATGTCCATCCACTTAATCACGTACCTACCGTCACCACAGGACCTGGCAATGTGATGGTAACGACATTAACAAGAAGTCAGAGTTTTCTTCTTTCTTTCCTCTATCTACCTTAACATAGGCCAATTCCCTGAGCTAATTCTGTATTAATTTAAACAGGGTTCTTTGTTAGGGCAGTTTTAGGTTTACAGAAAGATATGGAAGATGGCGCAGAAATAGCATACCCAGTTTCCCCTGCCTGACACTGTTTGACCTTAATCACTCTGCGAAGGTATGATGTTATTTTTACTTTTGCGATTTTTCAACCTTAGTTCTATCAGTGACTAATGTTAATAGCAGCAAAGCCGACACTGGTCTTTCAGCTTTGCTTTACTCTTTGAAATCTTAAACTCAATCGTTTCTTAAATATTTGAATGAATGTTCAAAAGAGAGCCTTTTTAAATAAAATTTGTTACAAAATCCTGAATGATGTAGTCAAGAAAACAACACAACACTTCGGCCTTCTCAGGAGCATCTCCATTCAATTTTTGTCATCTCCTCTGTGTGTGGATCTGTGTATGTGTTTTCATCTCTAAAAAAGTGCACTAATAGAAACACAGGACTAAGTTTTCAGTTGTAGAAAAGGGGTGCTCCTTAAGCCAAATAAAACATAGGAAAAGAAAATGTAGGAAATTCTTTAAGAAGTCATGATAATATTGAGGCTGGGGAAAACTTTTTTTCTTTTTAAAGTAGAAAACAAAACTTTATTTGATGAAAACTTTACAAGTTCCGGTGTGAAGTAATAAAATCAACCTACAAATCTCTTCAGTCCTTTGCCTTCCCAGCAAAATATTCTCTTCAGAAAAATGACCATTTCATAATCTATATTCCCTTCTGTAGGCTAGGCATGTATGAGTGGATAAATGGATATAAAATTCAAGAGAAAATAATGGAAATATTTTAAAAATAAAAATCTGAACCCTCTCCTTGAGGTGTATTGCGATATGGTGACCAACATATTCAGCACCTTGTAATCTCCAAGTTAAGGATTTGAGTCCTGGAACAAGCCCCTGAAATAAAAGAACAAGAAATCCTAGTTGTAGGTCACAGGTCGGCAGCAGAAGAAAAACTGACAGCAGATAGACAGGCTCAAATATGTGAAATCTACACTTCTGAAATATTTAACACTCGACTTCAAACATCTTACTGTCTCTACAGTTTAGAAAGGGAAACAGCTCAGAGTGTGGAATATGGATAGTCGCCCTCTAATAAGTCTTATTTTAGAATCATAATGAAAGCAATTATCAGTTTGATTACTTAAATGTTAACAACTTGTGAACTACCACGAAGAGTGCTGTGCAGAAAGTTAAAAATCAAGTGAGGAAATACTTGGCAATATCTATAAAAATCTTATAGAATATTTTCAAGAATTTGTACAGATTAAAAACAAAAATAAGAAAATGAATAAGGATATATTTTGAAGACATTATAAAATGGTAAAATACAAATGACTAATACATATTTGTAAAAATCTTTGTTCACAATGTAGTCTCAAAAGTACAAATTAAGCCAATAAGGACATATCATTCTCACCCATCATATTGGCAAAAATGTAAGTATCAAAAAAGAAAATAATTTGAAAGCACCTTTGTGGAAATACAAATTGACACAGATTTTTAACATTAAAATTTAACAGTATATGCTTACATTTTCAGTGGCTACCCTTTAGTTTAGTCATGCCTTACTATCTAGCCTAGATTGCGCCTGTGTAAAAAAACTGCTTAACATGGGTATTATTACATAATTGTCTATAATAATAGACAAAGGAAACTGTATAAGCACCCATGATTAATAAAACACACCCATATTCTGGAATAATAAATAACAATAACAGAATGAAAAGTGATATCTACTAAATCGCCTACTCTATTAAGTTTATTCTTAAATGTTTTATTTTCTTTGTAGCTATTTTAAATGAGGATATTTTATTAATTTTCATTTCAGGTAGTTTGTTGGTAGTATGCAGAAACACAGCTGCTTTTTGTATGATGATCTTGTATCCTGAAACTTTACTGAATTTGTTCATTCTAACAGATTGTTTGTGAGGTCCTTATGGTTTCTACATACGACATCATTGTATCTGCACAGATAATTTTACTTCTTCTTTTCTGATTCAGATGCCTTTTTTTTCTTGCTTAATTGCTCTAGCTAAGACTTGAAATACTATACTTCATACAAGTGATGAAAATAGGCATCCTTGCCATGTTCCTGATCTTTGAGAAAAGGTTTTTAGTTTTCAACACTAAGTGTGAGGTTAGGTAGAAGCTCTTAAGATATGGTTTTTATCATGTTGGGGTAAGTGCCTTCTATACCTAGTTCATTGAGTATTATTATAATGAAAGGGTGCTAAATTTTTTCAAATGCTTTTTTGCATTTACTGATATGATCTTTTTTAATTTATTCTGTAAATGTGGTGTATTACATTAATTAACTTGCCTGCACTGAACTTTCCTTTCATTCAGGAATTATTTCTACTTGGTTATGATGTATGATTCTTTTAATGTGCTGGTGAATTCAGTTTGCTACTGTTTTGTTGAGAGTTGTTGTACCTGTTTATCAATAATGTTAGCCTGCAGATTTCTTTTGATACCACATCTCTCTCTCTCTTTTTTTTTTTTTTTTTCAGTTTTTGGCTGGGGCCAGGCTCGAACCTGCCACCCCCAATATATGGGGCTGGCGCCCTACTCCTTGAGTCACAGGTGCCACCCAGCCATGTCTCTTTCTGGCTTTGGTGTGAGGTTAATGCTGGCCTCATAGAGTGAGTTTGGGAGGCTTTCTTTGTCAATTTTCTGAAAACTTTAAGAAGGAGTGGTATTAATTCCTCTTTAAATGTTTGGTAGAATTCACCAAAAAAGCCAACTAATCCTGTGTTTTTTGTGTTTTTCTTGTTGAGAAATTGATTGCTGATTTAATTTTCTCATTTGTTACTAGTCTGTTCAGGTTCTCTATTTCTTAGTGATTCAGTCTTGCTAATTTTTTTCAAGGAATTTATCCATTTGTCCTGATTATCCAAATTACTGTTTTATAGTCATTCATAATGTTATCTTAGAATTCTTTGTGCTGCATTTGGTATGAGTTGTATTTTCTCCTTTTTCTGATTTTATTTATTTCAGATTTCTCTCTTCTTTTTTTTTTTTTATCTTAGCTAAAGGTTAGTAGATTTTATTTATCTTTCAAAACACTAACTCTTAGATTTATCACCTTTTTACTGTTTTTCTACTGCTTATTTTATTTCTGCTCTAACTTTTATTATTTCCTTCCTTCTGCTAAATTTATGCCTAGTTTATTCTTCTTTTCTATTTGGTTAAAGTGTAAAATTAGGTTGCTTAGCTTAAATCATTCGTCTTTTTTAAGGTGGGGATTTATTGCCGTAAACATTCATCAGAACTCAAGTGTAGGTTTGCTGTGCCTGTGTTTTCCTTTGTGTCAAAGTATTTTCTAATTCTCTTCTTGCTTTCCTTTTCAACCCACTCATGGTTCAAAGTTTTGTTTTTTTAACTTAAACATGTTTATGAATTTTCCAGTTTTTTATGTAATTGATTTCTAGCTTTATGCCCTAGCTGTCAGAAACAGTGCTTGCCATGAACTCAAGCTTCTTAAATTTGTTAATATTTTTGTGTGAGTGAGCTCATATGACTCATCCTGGAGGTACGCTTCAGAAGAATGTGTGTCCTGTTGGGTGTGATGTGCTACACTCGTTTCTCGAGAGGTCCATTTGGGCTCTCGTGGTGTTCAAGCTCAACGTTTTCATACTGGTTCTCAGGTTGGCTGTTCTAGCCATTAGAATTAGAACAGGCCATTAGCCATTAGAACAGGTGGGCTATTTAAATATCCTATTACTGTATTGCTATATATTTCTCTCTTCAGATCTGTCCATGTTTGCTTTGCATATTTAGGTAATCTAACACTGGGTGAATATATATTCTGATAGATTGATCACTTTATCGTTACACAATATCTTTCTTTACCTCTGTGACAGCTACTGACTTACAGTCTGTTTTGTCTAATGTATGTACACCTAAATCTGTTCCCTTTTAGGTTCCATTTACATGGAACATCTTTCGCCCTTCTGTCACTTTCAGCCTGTGTAAGTCCTTAAGTCTAAAGTGAGTGTACACTTGGATTTTATTTTTTATTACACTTAACCATGCTATGTCTTTCAGTGGAGAAGCTTAGTCCATTTACACTTAAAATATTTGGCGACAGGGAAAGACTATTGCCATTTTCCTTTTTTCCCCCTCCATAGAATGCTATGGCATCCATATCTCTCAGCAACCTCAAACTCTTGGGCTCAAGCAATCCTCTTGCTTCAGCCTCCCAAGTAGCTGGGACTACAACCACAACACCCAGTGATTTTTAGAGATAGGGGTATCACTCTTGCTCAGGCTGGTCTTGAACTCGGGAACTCAGGCAATCCACCTACCTTGGCCTTCCAGGGTGCTGGGATTACAGGTGGGAGTCACTGCATCCAAACTATTGCCATTTTCTTATTGTTTTCTGGGGTTTTTAATACTTTTTTTTAATCTCTTTTTTCATTTCTTGTTTTTTGTTTTTTCTTTTTTTGGTAGTGACATTTTGAATCTCTTTTTTTTTTCAATAGTTATTTTCTTTGTGATTACCACAAGGCATATATTATACAATGTCTTTTGGTTATAACAGTCTATTTTATTCTGATAATAAATAAATTAAAAAGAAAAATTATTAGTGAATAGTTAGCAAAACAATCCCTAGTGATTAGTAGCTTCTAATATTTGTCAATATTTAATTCCAAAAAAGAGAAAATATATCCATGTTTATTAAACCAAGGAAATTTTCCAAGAGGAAATATGGTTAGGAAATGATCAATCTGCTAACAGTTTTGTCCCATTAGTTTTTCAGGAAAAGGCCAAAGATTTCTGATAGAGGGGCATAGAGATTATTTTCTAAGCTTTGAGTGCAAGAGTATATAATATTGTGGTTCCTATCATGTTGAGTTTCAAATTCAATTCAACAATTGTTTACTAATAAGACTTTTAAAAATCTCAATGCTCATATTTGTATAATATTCAAGAAATTCAATTTTCATAATATTTTACAACATGTATATGAACATTTGTATACTCAGCATACATTGTAGTAGTTTATTAATATTTTGATTTTTGAGATATAAAATATCATCAAAAGTGACGATTTAGTGTGTTTATCCAAACTATTTCTTATCCTTACTGCATTTTCTAAAACTGTCAAACCTTTTTATTCCAAGATGTCTGTCTAGAAGCTTTTCCAACACGTTTCATTCACTTAGAAGAAACAAAATAGTGTGTAAACATTCACACTTTGAACTTATTTTCCAAGAGGGAACATGGAGTTCAGCAGAAAAGGGAAAGCAAACTCTAGATTCTGGGATGGAGATGGAAGGCAGCCAGGCCACATGGCCAGGACTAGCCAAAACCTGGAAGGGATCCTCAGTACACGAGAGGGTGAGTAAGTGCCTTGCTGTGTTCCACTTTCCCATTGGGGAATCCTGTAACCCAGGCCATGGGAGAATACCCTGGTCCATGTAAGCAAGGAGGATGGCCATGACACTGAGAAGGAAGTGTCCCATGCACATCCTGAGACCTGTGATGGGACACCACTCTAGACACTAGTCCCTGGCATGAGTGGTCCCTGGAACTTGCAGCTGTTGTATTTGGCAGTCATTGGCAGTAGAGAGACTTGGTTTGGAGATTTGGATGCTTAGTCTGAAGAGGGGGAGGACTTTCAGAGCCAGGACTGAGAAATAGGCTATGGCATGGGTTCCAGCTGCTAGTCTTGAAACAGAGCATTCTCCTCTGGTCCTGAGCAGGAGGAGAGCTGCCAAGGAGACTTGGCATTCAGTCACCAGTCAGAGTGTCTGACAGCTTCAGGCTGCATTGTGAACTAGAAGCAGACTGTGGCAACAAGCTGAACATATCTCCAATGAATGCCACAGACGAGATGCAGGAGTGAGTACCACTGGGATGGCATGATAAAGAAGTGGGTCCAACTTCCACGGGCCAAAACTGTGGCAATGGAACTGCTCCTCCCTTTCATGGACCTTGGACCAGCAGTGGGTGCTATTAATCCAGGCATTTCTCTAGGGGCATGAGGGCTGCCTTGTCACCCTCATCAGAGCTGGGCCATGCACAACCCACTGGGACAGCTGAGTGCAGGATTGTCTAACTTTGCCCAGCTTCCCCCACACCTCCAGAGAGGACAAAGTGTCTAAACCCCAAGAAGTTCCCTAGCCCAATCTAGTATCTGGACAACCAAGTACTTCTCAACATAAATAAGGTCAGGTAAAAATACTAGGGCCATCACCATAATTGGCTTTTGCCTGTGAGCACCACTTACTGGCTTGGAGGCCATCCCAATACAGCGCATTACACCTGCTATCATGAGAGCACGGAGCTCAGGAATCCTCAGAATGTCTCATGACTACTAGTCCCTCCATTATCCCCACCATCCTGGTTATCTAGAAGTTGGTAAGTGTATGCTTACCCACCCAGTACCATGCTATTATAATTGACATTTAATAAAACTATCACAATATTTATAGCCAAGGGAATCATACACCATCTTCACTGCTACATACACCCTGAAGGAAAGTCAAATGGCCCTCCCCAACCAACATCATGGTCACATTAAAAAAATGAATAAAAAAAACAGAGAGCTCTTCCTCTCAGAAAGTAAATCCAAAAATAAGATGTGACTATTGCTCCATAAGCAAAGAAATCAACACAAAGATACAGATGATATACCTAATATACATAATGACTTTCAATTGTTTTTTATTGTTGAGGATTCATTGAGGGTACAAAGAACCAGGTTGCATTGATTGCATTTGTTAGGTAAAGTCCCTCTTACAATTGTCAGACACAGTTTTTTAAAAGTATTTTTCAGTTGATTACATCTATGGATGTGGGACTCAAAAATATTGCAGTCTAACCATATTCTCATTTACTCACTCTTACATTACTTGCCATTTTATTTCCTCAATAACTGAATATTACTTATTAGATTATTTCTTAAATAAATTAGATATTATTTCTTTTTTGTTTTATAAGGGTAACCTTTTAATAATCTATTTATGTTTTATAATTATGATCATATTAAAAAATTAAATATTAGATATGGAATGTCCTTTGCAGCATATAAATCTCTTTGTGGATATATATTGATATTATATCTGCATTCATATGTAATCAAATCTGTTGACTGTATTATTTAGTTACTCTATGTGTGCATTTACTGTCTTGCTTAGGAGATCTATCTAATCCTAAAATATACAGACTAGTATAATTTCTGTTGCATTACTAGGAGTTTTTGCTATGAATATAGTCAGCTGTTATGTATTCTGGTGCACAGGAATCTTTAAAATATATTTTCTCTTTTAACTTGGACCATTTCATTAATTGTGCCCCTCAGTGTTCTTTTGTTGCCATTAATTTAAAATTTCACAGTTTGTGGTGTTAACATTACCACTCTCTTTCTGTTTTGCAGCCTGACCTCTGACCATGTCTTCATTTTCAGCCATTTTCAACAACCCATTTTTAAGTGTTTCTAATAAATAGAAAATTGTTTTCAGTTTCACCCTAGTCTTATGGTCTCTTTCTTTTAGAACAATTAGTGAGCATATTCACATCTAACACAAAAAATTTATTTTATTTTACTGATGTGTTCAATTTAACATTTGCAATTCATTTTACTTTATTATTTTCTTTTGTCTTCTTTTTGTAGATACCCATTATATTTCGCCCCTTCTTAATTTGGATATTCATATATGTAGTTGCCTTTTCTTTCCCCAAATCCATATATTTCCCCGCATCAAAGGATCGTTACTGCTCAGACTCCTCTTATAACCATGAAATCTTTAGAATTTATTTACCTTTTCCTTCTCCTGTCTCAATTTTTTTTGAGATAATTTAGGACATTGAGTTCAGGTACTTTCCTTGAAATACCTTTCTTCTATGTCTATTTTTATTTATCTCTTAATTCCACATTCCCAATCAGCCCATCACTTCCCATTTTGAATTAACTCTATATATCGCAATACTTTGGCTTAGAGTGGTTTCCTTTCCCTTTCATCATCTGCTCTCAGATGTTCCTGTTCTAAAATTCATCCATTTTATATTTCTTACAAGTGGTACTTGGTGATATAGTCTCAGAAACCTACCATAGCCTCAAATATCTTTATCTCCCTATGATAGACAAATGATAGTTTGAAAGGATATAGTCTTTGCACTGCCATTCTTTTCCTTCAGTGGTATCCATTCTATGACCTACTGGCTTGTTAAGTCCCAAGCCGTCAGTCACATTTTCCTGGCTCCAGCTCATAGAAATAAAAGCACCAGTTGGTGAATATAGATGTGTAAGAATGGCTCTTGCAGAAATGTTTACAGACAAGGAAAAAGCTGAGGGTAAAAGTTACACAGAGCAATAGGGGATTTGGTAAAGAATTAGGGTATGATTATACTTTGAATTATTATTCAGAATTTTCAAAGACTGAATTAAGGCTGGATATGTGCACTTGGAAGGATTTAAATATGTATGGGTTGAATTGTGAAAGTGGGAGAAGAGAAGTAATATAACATCATTTTGCATAATAATGACAAAAATGTCTTGTGTAGGATGACGTGTTTTGTGACTAAATAAACATAAAGAAGAGTATGGAAGAATGTACTGTAGGCTGTTGATATTGTTTAAATGGGGTCAGAGGAATTGGGAAGAATGAACGATGTATTCAGTACAAAAGGTATGATAAAAGCTGTGTGTGTGGTGATTATGTATGTGTAAATTTTCCACATGTGTAAGTGTGTGTGGTAGTCTGGTAGTTCCTCAATTTGAAAGGAGAATCATTCATGGTAGAATGTACTGGATGTTGGGATTTTAGGAGCTCTTTATTCTCTTCCTTATAATTGTACATTCCATTTGGTGTATACATTGAACATCATGACCAGCTAGTACAATAAAGCTATTTTCATGTTGTTAAACAAAAAAAGAGAAGGAAAAAAGCCACATCAAATAGTGAAAACATCTTACAAACACATATTCATCATGGCATTTAAATTACATAAACTCAACACCTATGTTGATAAAAGTATAATACTGAATTAATAATAATCTGTCCATCCACGGAATGGCTCCACTGGACAATTAGTGTCAATAATTGATAAAGTATCACAATCACAAAGGTAAAAATTCATCCCATTTCTAAATATTTCTCCATAAAGTAGCCTAAAATTCTACTATGAATTATATTAAAAAGTTCACACAGACTGTTAACATTCATAGTTGTCTTTGCCTTCATTTTTCAGAAAAAAGACTGTTCACCTGTATCTGTAAATCTAAATCCACCATGCTTTTTAAAAAAAAAAAAAAATGTGGGAACTTGAACTCCAGGCAACATTCCAAAGTAGTCAGATACATTTGTAGTTTCTAGAACAATATGAATTCAATATTGCAGGACTAGAGTGAGCAAGAGAAAAGGTCATATGATATGAACCCAAGAAAAAGTGGAAAATTAGACCATAGAGGGACCTAGATAAGACTTTGTTTTATATTTGATTAGAATGAGAAGTCATCACAGCATTTCTATAGAAGAGTGATGGTATCCAACATGGATATGAAATGATCACTGCTCTGTGGAGTAAATCCTGCAGAGGGCAAAGACAGAAGCAGGAAGACTTTTTAGGAGGCTCTGGCAATGACCCAGGTGAGAAGCAATGATGGCTCACACCAGTGTGGTAGCAGAGAAGAGTATGACAAGTAGTTAGATTTTTTGGATATATTTTGAAGGGGGAACTGAGGAGCTTCCTAACAGATTGACTCTGTGATGTGAGAAAAAGAGAAGAGTTAGAGATAAATCTGAGGATTTTGGCCTGAGCCGCTGAGATTGGAAGATGGTAGGAAAAACAAGCTTGTGGCAGAGAGTGAAGAATTAAGACTTGTTTGGGACATATTGAGTTTGAGATATATATTAGATTTTTGAATTTTATGCACAAATGCTTCTAATCACTCCAAGAAAAATTTTTAGATGTTGCAATCTGTTTAATTCTACACTCTCCGTAAAGTAGTCTGGGATAGAATCTAGCTTAATATCTCAAAAATCTTCTGGAAGAATTGTTTTCCAGGGAAATTTCATGATGGCCACTGGTTAGCCACTTTCTGCTGCTTTTCTGCAGTATCCGCAATCACAGGCAATCACAACGTATCCACGGCAAAAAGTCTCACTTGTAGTATGGGTAGGAATTACAGTACACATTTCCTCACATTTTCAAATTATATCATTTTTGTAATGTCATTTGTGCACATTCTTTCTCATCCTGATCACCAGCAATAGCTCAAATCATGCTTTATGACAGGACTGGCCACCCCTAGCTGCTCTTCTCTGAATGTTTTCCTCTTCATAACATTTTTTTGAAATGTTTTTAGATCTTTCCAGAGATAAGGCACCTAAATTATTGCTTTGAAGAGGGGCCTTTTTCAAATAACTAAAGAATAAAAAATAACCCTAGAAACAAGGTGAAAGGTTCCCCTCATCCAGAATGAGTGTCACTGTAGTGAGAGGGACAATTGTAAAGCCTACAGAGGAGTGAGTCCTGTGAGGTTTCAGAGTGTTTCAGAGCTAATTCTGATCTGATGCAGAACTCTACAAAGAAATGTAATTGAGTCCCTTCAGAAGGATCCATACATTTCAAGAGTAATCACTTTCAGTCAACCCTAAACTCATTGAATTGTGAATAACTGACATGAACAGTGAAAACATTTCACACCAAAGATGACCCTTGAATTATGAAAAAGTTTGGGCAGTACTTTCTAATTTATCATGGTTCAAGACCTTCCCTGTAGAGTGTCAATTCTTAGCAATGGAAGGAAACTGAAGCTAATGGTGCTTCACTTGTATTGGTAATCTACCATTTATTAATCTCACTTTATTAGAAACTATGTTGAATGTTTTATTTTATTTCATTAAATCCTAAAACTAATCTGTAGGATAGAATTTACATCTGTATTCACATTTTACGGATATATAGAATAAGGCTTAGAGAAGAAAATAGTATTAGATCTGGGACCAAAGGCAAGTTTATTTGTTTCTAAACCCAACACAAACACCTCACAATACCATCTACTTCTGTTTATTGATGTTTCTCACAAATACCATCATTCTCATTTTACATATTTGAAAAGTTGTCTTGAGGAGGTTAAAAAAAAATGAGATAGCAACTCGCAGTAGCAGGATTCAAACCCAGAACAGCCTGACCTCAAAGACTTTGTTCTTTTCACTGTGCTGTGCTGATGAGCATTAGCAAGACCTTCCAAGATTTTAAGGATTAAACTTATAAAATCAATTCCTAAGACACATAATAAAAGCAAAACAAAAGCCTCTCTAGGAAGCAGAGTTGTTCTTAGTTCACAAGCTGGCTTCCATGTGAAAGGTTGGTAGTATTAATACATCAAGCTCAACTACCTATCTCCCAGGGCAGCCAAGTTCTAAGAATGACAGCAGACGTATTGGGTTATTCTAAGTTGGCACTATTTGCTATTTCAATCATGGAACATTGCTCCTCTTGTTCTGACTCATTGCTCCCCAAGCACCATTTTGGTTTTAATTTGATTTCCCACATGGCTTTCTACAGTAACACTAGCTCCTCTGGTCTCCATGACAATAGTATTTCTCATTTTAATTTAATGACTGGGCAACCTAGTAAACAGATCAATTTCCTTGTAAACTTGGTAACATGGGTCTCCTAGAATCACTTAGTAACTGATTAATTAACTTATAGGGATGTACCCCAGTGATCAGATCCTGAACTGCAAGGACTTTACTAAGGTAATGCCATTATGTGAATTACTCTAAGGAGTCACACTGTATGAGAACCCACTATCTCACTGGGACCCTGGAACTAGTGAGCATTAGCAAGTGCTAATTACTGACCTAGTTCAGTAATGTTCACTGTGTACACACATACATGAGTAGATATATTTCGTTTTTCGATTTCTTCAACTGCAGCCTGTTTCAGTGTTCTAATGCCAAAAAATAAACACTATGTTTGGATTCCCAAAGATAAGTTTCATTTCAGCTACTCACATATGAATGTTTATAATTAATTCATGTATAGCTTAATATAATTCATAAGCCATTTCTCTTCTTTATATTAGTTTATTGAGTTAGATATATTTTCCACAATATGATACATGCTTTCTCCTTGGTGATTATAGAATATGTAACTAGTGAAAATGAGGGTCCTGTTTAACTTCAATAGCCTTCCTGAAAATATAGCATAACTACATACATTTTTTCAACTAGAATACATTTGAACACAAACAATCTATGTCACCAGGATTATGTTACTAACGAATGTAAAAGTCTCTTCTCGCTTGTTCCAAACTGTCAAATGGAAAATAATTTTACTCTATACCACTACTGCTTCCTTTATAAACTGGGCAAATGTTAATTTGATGCTTCAAATGTTAATTTGAAGGGTTTTAAATTATGTAAAATATTTGCCAGTCTCATCTTTATAATTTTCCCACTAACTAAAGGTATACTTAGAGAAAGATAACTGTAATCTATAAAGATCAACATATTAGAAGTATATTTAAAAGTACCATCTACATTCTTAGGTTTTCCTTAAATTTTCATTTTAAACGAGGTCCTAAACATTAGTAAGAATGTACCCAGTGTAACATCAAGAAAAATACTGACCAATGAAGCCACTCTGATGCCTGAAATGTTACAGAAACACTCTTTAATATGTTCAAGAAATATAGGCTTTTTAAGGATAATTGAAAGTGTGTTAAGAGTACTTTATATCAAGTCACCATATGTCACTATAGCAGGTGAAATTTTAACTAAATAAAATGAAAAGAAAAAGAGAGTTTTGGAGTAGACATAAAAATTTTTGGAGAAAATTCTAAAAATTCTAGGAATTGCTTCCCCTAGCCACAGTAATGTCTAAAGGTGACACACATTATGGAGGAAAAAAATGAAATAACTGTAAGAAATATAACAAATAGTAAATTATGAAACAGAAAAATACTGAAGGTTTCTTTATTGATCAGTGTGGAATCTCTTACTCTCAAGTCTGAGCAATGTTCATGGACACAGGGTATTCGTGAGCTTTGCGTACAGTTCCACACACCTTTCCATTTTGTCAAGGTTAATAGTATTGAACAAAAGTCTCTACATTAGTCTTTCCATTCATCGAAACCTTGAGAATATCTTCTATGTCAGGGTCAAAGCACTGCTTGAAAATAACATTAAGTAGATGTGACTCTTTTCCTACCTCTAAAGAAAATCACAAGGTTAAGCATTTGAATCCAGCTTTGTTTAAAGAACAGCCCATCCATTAGGCAAAGCATGGTTGTAAAATAGTGTAGACTTTTTCTTGTCTAATTCCTCAGAGGTTTAAGGTGATAGTTTGTAAATCAACTACCTGAAAAATGCTTCCTGTTGCTTCCTGCATTCCAGATTCCTCCACATCTTCTGAAGACATCACAGTTTGACAACACCTTTCTACAGTGGGGGCCTGGCATCTGACCCCCAAATCCACTAGCCTGATCCTTCCAATGTACAGTGACTTCCGTGCCTGCTCTATTAACACCTCCCAAAACACTGGTGCTTTTGGCAGCATATTACATTTCTGGATTTTTGTGACCTTATAGTCAAGTGAACCTTCCAGGTATCGTTAGCACGGATCACTGCTAAGTTACCTCAGGAAAATAAAGAAACAAGTAAAAGAGTGGAACTTAATATTGTCCATCAGTGTGCTATTAGTGCTTTAAAAATCAAACTTGGCTGAGTCATCAAAGTGGAGAAGGCACTATTTACCCCCAAAACACAAATTCTCTGGATAGTCATTATGTGCAAATGTGCTCTGAAGCTGCTGTTTCATGAAGTTTGTGCCTTAGTGCCAATGATAAAATTAACCATGATGCTGATAGTAAGTTGCTTTCTGAGATGACAGATTTCCCAAAAGGAAATTCCTGCAGTTGTTTACGGGCTTGACTGCCATTAACCATATAAACATGTAGAACACACAAGAGCCAGAATTTTTTATTCTTTCTGCTTTTGTTCAAGAAAGTGACTGAAGGAAAAAGAACAGAAGGTAGGTTTGGTGTAAATCAGTGAGATGGGAAATAAAAGGAAACATGTTTTGTGTGTCAGCACACCAAAATTTTAGAGAAAATTTAATCACTTCAGAATTATGATACCCCTTCCACACCATAAGAAATGTTTTGATCATCTGTGTCAATAGGAAGGACAAAGCATAAAAATTCAAAACACAATGCTTGGTAATTTGTATTCAATATTTACACATTGATTAATCTAAGTTCATATCTTTTGGTTTGTTTAATAAAAAGTGGGCTGTATTGTTGGACCCAATCGGGGTCCCCAGAGGGATGCGGCCCCGAGAGAGAGACTCCACACGAAGGTCGATGCAAAAGCAAGAGGCCAGTTTATTTGCCGACGCGTCAGGGTCCCTCAGCACTCTGGTTGAGGAACCAAGAGCTGCTGTTACAGGCTGATTTTTAAAGGGAAAAA
>CAUYQV010083190.1:0-59186 GCA_963574575.1 Galagoides demidoff | reverse complement strand
CCAAGGGACTGTAACAAATTAGTCAATATATGGTGGTGGTCAATATAAGGACCTAGGTCTGCTGGATTGAGATGTACATGTGCTGCATGTCCAGGTGTATGAAGATTAATTAACTTAAGGAGGTGGTCAACTTTGAAGGTTCTATTGCAATTGGAGTCCTTGAGGACAAAAAACAATTATCAGTTTTCAATGTGGAACAGAATTTAAAGCAATAAGCCCCCCAAAACTTGCCAGATATTAGACTAGACTTGAATGTACATAGTAAAAAGGCCCATACTGCATGTAGAAAAATTGACAAAAAGTAGTCAACTCATTGACATAACCTAGTAAAATAATATGCTATAAAGATAAAGAACTTCCCTGACTCTCCAGTCTCTGTCAGTTGTCATTTAAAGTCTCAACAGCCATGTGTGGACCAAGAAGCAGGGCACTGACATCATCAAGAAACTCAAGAAAAGGAAATGTGAGCCAACGATGTGGTTGAACTACCTTTCAAGTATGAAGCGTTCAGGAAAACAATTTTAAAGAACTGAGGAATACTAAGCTTACAAACACTTCTTGATGCATCTACTAGAATCTGCTACTCAAAATACATACAGTCTATGGTCAGCAGCAGCAGCATCACCTTGGGAATGGCTAGCAATGCAAACTCTTCCCGTCTGCCTTTGACCTTAGGAATCAGAATCTGCATATTAACAAGATCCCCTGGGAATTAGCATGCACATAAAAGTCTGACAAGCTCTCCTAACCAAAAGATGATTGTGGAAACCATGGCAAAAAGACTAATGGTCTTTCATTCACATATGAAAAATGTTTAATTATAGATCTGAGAGTAAAACAAAAGAGAAAATGTAAGTGTTCTGTCAAAGTAAAAATATCATGACCTAAAAATGGGAGAAAGAAGAAAGGAAAAGTAAAATGATGCTGGTCTCCCATGAAATGTGCAGATGACAAAGGCATTGGTATAAAGATTGCCAGTAGTTCAGGAGCATATACATTCTAAAATTAAAAGAAAATTAAAAGAGAAAATAGACAACATAAAAATGAACACATAAGTGTAACAGTAATAATAACATTTGAGAGCAAAAATATTACTCTATCAGATATACAAGAAATGTTTAATTCATCTATAGCAAAATAAATTTTCAGTTGACTTATAAAGCAAACTCATCTCTATGCCATACACAAGAGGAATGCTTAGAACAAAGTGATTTATAAGGCTATAAATAAAAGGATGAGTATAGGTATACCAGGTAAACATAAACAATAAGTAAGTATGTATGTAACAGTGATCCTGAGAGCAGAGAGCCTAAGCTTACAGAAGGGTCAAAAGAAGAAAGGTCCTTTAATTTATTATAGGCCATAGTCTACAATTAACATAGAAATTATGTATATCTAGATGATTCCAATTAATATTGCAATCAATCTAATGAAACAGAATCCAGAAAAGACAAGGTGATAAATAAACTAACAAACACCCCAGTAATAGATTTTAATATAATACTCTTGGTCAAAGGAAGAGCAAGTGGCCGGAAAGATTAACAAACATATACGAAGTCTCTAAACTTTAAAATGAACACGGTGGGTCTGATGAATGTACAGCAAATTTAACATACTGATAATAGAAAATACACCTCTTCTCTAGCCACACGGACTGGTCATCCAAAAATAACCATATGTTACATCACAAAAAATACAAACTCAGTAAGTTCCATAGGGTGCAGTGATGCATACTGCTATCACAATGTAATGAAATACAGTGAACACAATGCAATAAAATAAGAAATTTGTAACAATAATCTAAAAAGTTTTTCTGTCTAGAAATTGGGAAAACTCCTTTGTAAAACTGTTTAGTTAAAAAGAAAAATATAAACTGAAATTGCGGAATTGCTAAAATTTTAGAATTTATGAAACACGAGCAAAGCTTTCAAGTCAGCAGAACATTCATGACATTAAATATTTGTATCAACAAAGAGGTCAATAAATTAATTCCAATAAAAGTACAATAAAGGAAGCAGAAGAAAGTAGGAAAAATGGAAAAGATAAAAGTATAAATTAACTAAGTTGAAAACAAAAAACTGTCCAGATAGAAGGAGTACAACCAATAAATCAAAATACTGGTTTTCTAAAAATATCAATGAAATAGACAAATCATTAGTTTGTCTAATGTCATTCAGAAAGAAAAAAGGTAAGGGTTAGGGGAGAAAAAAACATATCCAGTAAGAAACCTCAAGGGGAAAGCAAGCCCCGAAACAGTAGAAATTAAAAAAAAAAAAAAAAACCTGCAGAAATTACTCATCACAACCTTATACAAATAAGATCGAAAACTTACATAAAATACATAATTTCCCAGGCAAACACAATTTATCACAATTGAACCAGTAAAGTCAGAAAACTTAGACAAATTTCCCTGAAGACATAGAGGAAATTATCAAAGTACTGCTTTGCAAAAGCACAAGGTCCAGATGTTTTCACAGAGGAATTGTGTTAAAACTTCTAAAGCTGGGTAATCTCAATGTCACATAAATTATTCAAATAAACAAAAAGAAAGAAAGCTTCTGGATTCTTTTTATGAAGGACATAGAACGCTGATACCCAAATCTGATAAATATGTATATCATAAAGAACCATACTAAATACTAAGAGGCACTCTACAAATAGTACAGTCCAATCTTATTTATGTAAAAAACAAAGTATTAGCAAACAGAATCCAACACACTTTATAAAAATTTTGCACAAATGCAGAATCATGGTACTATTCAGCAATCCAGTAATATAATTCACCCTATTAATAGAGTTAAGAAGGAAAATAGTATATACAGAATAGTTATTGAATTTCAACAAAATTTACCAGCCCAATCATGTAAAAAATGATACATACTTCCTTACCATAATATACATTAGCGTGTGTGCCCACATATGCACATGAACATACACACATCCTTCCACCATAAATCACTATCTTAATGGGAAAAGATCAGAGGCATTCCCAGTAAAATCAGGGGGGAAAAAGCCCTCTATTTCCACTATGATTAAATTGGGTCTATTTGTCAATGCGAGCAATAAAAGAATGCAAACTAAAGTGCGAGAATTGGAAAATAAGTATAACTATTTCTATTCACAGATGACATGATATTACAAATGGAAAAACCAAAAGACTCAAAGATAAAATTAATATAAGCAGTAAAAGAAATTAGTAAGACAGTATGACATAAAATTGTCATTAAAAAGATCAATGACCTTCATATTTGCATATATCTTCCATTTAGAAGAAATGAGAAAGATAAAACCCTTTTACATAGCACAAAAAAGATAAAATACTTAAGAAATAACCCTAAAATAAATGTGGGACATTTATATAAGGAAAATTTAATATATTTATGAAAGGTCACAAAATAGATTTGAAAAAAATGGAAAGACATTCCTCATTGTAAGATAAAACCAGTTCATAAACTTTGGATGACAATTCTCTAACATAATTTAGAAATGCAATGTAGCCCTAATTTTACAAATAGTTTGTTTCCAGAGCCACGCATGTTCATTTTGGTTTTTATGTTCATGTGGAAAAAAATAAACACACAAAATACCTTTTAAAAACTTGGAGGAAAAAAGTAGAAATATGAAAACATATTATTAAACTTTTATTCTTATAAAAATGTAGACTAGAATCTGACTAGAAAGTGGGAGAGACCAATGGTACAGAATTTAAAAATCCAGAAAGGGACCCAAGTTGATATGGACTTTTCATATATGATAATGGTGGCATCTCAAATCACTAGACAAAAACCCACCTACAAATGATATTTTTAATAAATGGGATTCAGGTAGCAATTGGGGAGCAAACGTGCAGACTATTGGGAGGAAAAACTTGGGGTCCATTTCTTCTCTCACAAATATAGCAGAATACACTCAGAATTTATCAAAGTTCTAAATTAAAACAATGGCACCATGTAAACATTAGAAGAAAACCTGCATCAATTACTTTATAATCTGGTTGTAGGGAAAATTTAGATGCAGCAAAAGAAAAAAATATTAGTCTCAGCTTCATAAAAATAAAATGTGTCAAATGGCAAAAGTCACAATAAAATTCAAGATACAAATATGTTGAGAGAAAATATTTGCAATAAATGTTGCAGATATAGGTTTAATCTCCCAACTACATAAGGAACTCTTGAGGGAGAGGAAACTGACATGACAGAAAATATAAACACACATGATTCACAGAAAAAATGATGCTTTTGGGGGGGGACGGGACAGACTTTCATTATGAAGCCCTCAGTAGTGTATTGTGGCATCACAGCTCACAGCAACCTCCAACTCTTGGCCTTAAGTGATTCTCTTGCCTCAGCCTCCCACGTAGCTGGAACTACAGGCGCCCTCCACAATGCCCAGCTATTTTTTTGTTTGTTTGTTTGGTTGGTTGGTTGGTTCTTTTGGCCAGGGCTGGGTTTGAACCCGCCACCTCTGGCATCTGTGGCTGGCTCCCTACTCCTTTGAGCCGCAGGTACCGCCTCCAGCTATTTCTTATTGCAGTTGTCATTGCTGTTGTTTTTTTTTCATAGCTGGCCTGGGCTGGGTTCGAACCTGCCACCCTCAGTGTATGTGGCTGGTGCCATAACCACTTGCTATAGGTACTGAGCCAGAAAAATAATGCTTACAAGGGTTCTCCAGACTTGTGACATTATATGCCCTTGAATGTGATAAAATGGAAACGTGTCATATAACAATAGCTAACTAGTACAAAAGATGCAATTGTGAGTCTTCATTAGATCTGGGAGAAAAGGCCACAGATACAAAGAATATTACTTGGACAATTGGGGAAATTTGACTGTGAACTGTATCCAAAATAATATAGTATCAGTGTGAAATGTCTTGGATCAGGGCTATGCAAGAAAGTGACGTGGTGCTTAGGAGACACAGGCTAAAGTATTTAGGGCTAAAGGGCAGAACAGCTACACGTCACTAACAAAAACACAGTGATAGACCCATAAGCAAGTATATGACCTACTGTGTGCGGTATAAGCATGTATGTGTGTAGGTGTGGGTCTGAATACAGAGTGACAGATGCGGCAAAAGTGTGGTAATCTGTAAATGTGCATGAAAAATACAGGGATGTTCAGTGTATTGATCTATATAAGATAAATTCTTATTTTAAAATGCCATTGTTTAAATTAATATTGTCAACTTTTCTGCAGGTTTTAAATTCTTCAGCCTCAAAGTATACATGTCAAAATGAATATTGTTGCCAGGCACAGTGTTTTATGCCTGTAATCCTAGGAGGGTTCGCTCTGGGAGGTCAAAGTGAATGAATTGCCTGAGATGAGGAGTTCAAGACCAGCCTGAGCAAGAGTGAGACCCTGTCTCTAAAAATAGCCAGGCATTGTTGTGGGTACCTGTAGTCTCAGCTACTTGGGAGGCTGAGGCAAGAGGATAGCTTGAACCCAGGAGTTTGAGGGTGCTGTGAGTTATGACATCATAACACTCTACAGAGGGCATCAAAGTGAGATTCTGTCTCAAAAAAAAAATGAATATTGCTGAGATCCCTGGTATATAAGTGAAACTTTTAAAATCTAGTGACTCTGTGCAGTGATAGAAAGAGTTGTACTGACCAATCTCAGAGACCTTCCCACTCAGCTCTTCAACTCTCACAGTGGCCAGAGAACCTCTGGGAAGGCAGCCTCAGGAAGACCAGTTAGAAAACCATTAAGATAAATAAATATTCTGAACATCTGCAATCTGCCATGTCATGCTTCTTGATTCATTGTAAAACCTGATCATGAGAAAATTGTTCTTGCACCTGTGGAAGTATCTGCTTCAACTATTTGACATTCCATATCTTCCAGGAAAAGTTACTAGAGAATGAATTAGGTGTTTTGAATTAAAAATGAAGCTCTCTTCCCTTCAACTTTATTTCCTTGACAGGTGCAAAGGAATTGCTTGGGAATCCTATAAAATGCAGATTCTGATGCGTTAGGTCTGGAAGTGGCGTAAGAGTTTGCATTTCTAACCAGCTCCCAGGTGATGCTGACCCCTGCTGGCTCAAGGACCACATTTCCAGTTGCAAGGCCCTAGAGCAACTTCCCAGCAGACTGTAATTGAAAGTAAAGTTAAAACTCTGCCTCAGCCATCGCGGTGTCAGTAATTTACCTGTGGATTCACTTGCTCAAGAAGGCAAAAATATGAAGAGGTTTGCTATAGCACACTTGTTATTGCAAAAAAGGGAAACATCTAAGTATTCATCTGCAGGAGAATGCTCCTATAAATTATGATCATTCTATTTTAGGCATTGCATATCTCCTTTTAAAAATGGCAACATACAACTGCCCTGTGACCCAGCAATTTCAATCTAGTTATTGTCCAGTGAAATAGGTACACAAAAAGACCTGTGCTTAGGATGTTCACAGTAGCTTTGCTCAAATTTCCAAACACTGGCAACAACCCAGGTGTCTATCAATAGAAAAAGGGATAAACAAGTTGTAGTATATTCACACAGTGTGATGCTACTCAGCAAGAAAAGGAATATCCGACTGCTATTTGCAACAACATGGATGAAGCTTTAAAAACATAATGCTTAGTGGAAAGTATACTTTCTGGGGTTATAATTGTCTATTTCTCAGTAGGGATTTGAGTTACTTAGGTGGACACGTTTGTCAAAACTCATCAAATGTTACACTTAAGATCTGTGAATTTCACTATATGTAAAATCTAGCTCAACAAAAGAAAAAGTATACAAATATTGAACTTTGATGATATGCATAGGAAGACTTTAGGGAGAAGAGCCTCAGTATCTGCAACTTACTTCGAACGTATCAGAAAATAAGATGGAATGAGACAGGATAGATAGAGGCATCAGCGATAACCAAGCATGGTAAAATATGAATGGTGGGACCTATACAGCAGATAAAATTTCTTTAAACTTTCTGTATGCTTAAATTTTTTTTTCATATTGAATGGTTTGGAAAAGTGACATAGATGTCTGTGTTGACATGGAAAAAGCACCAAGCAATATTATTATCTGGAGAAAAAAATATTAGACTGATACACCCACACAACTGCACATTAGATTCCTGAGCAGATAGGGAATTGGGTTGTTGTTATTTGTGGGAAGTAGAAACGGATATTTGTCATAGAGATAGGGAGAGTTTCACTTTCTAAAAGGGTAGTAAAAAAAGGAAAGTTAAGAAATGGCAATACTATCAAAAATAAAATTAAACCAGCAGAGGAAGTAATGACCCAAACCAGCCAAAAGTGAGATCAGCGTTGCATGTAATGATATGTGTGTTGCAATGCAAAACAAGCGTGGGTGCCTGCTCTGGCCTTCACAACTCAGAAACATTAAACACCTCCCTTGATCCTGCCTTTTGGTACAGTCAACTTGTATGTTACGGAGAAGATTAGAATTGTTTTTTTTGCATTAAAATTAATATTCTGCTAGGTACTGAGATGTAACAACGGAAAACAATGTAGTCTCTGTATCAGTACTTCCAAAAGCGTGGAAGTTCACATACCTCAGTATGTGCAATGGTGATTTCCAGGCTGATTGCTATGAAGAGCGTTGGGATGCCTGCCCAATCATTAGCCTCCTTCTCTGAGAAGGGTTCTCACAGGGGTGTGAGACCCACACTGCTTCCACTTGACCCTGGACCCCTCGCCATGGCCAATTCCACCAGGAATGATGCCAGAACAAAGATGGTCCAAACAGATTCTCCCCTCAGTTTTTGCTAATTCTGGATAAGGGAGGACAACAAGCAAGCTCAGGAACTATGGAGATGCTGTTTTCTACCATATGCAAGAGACAAGCAAAGAAAGCCAGTCTGATGAGAGAGAGGAGAGAGAGAGAGAAGAGTAGAGTATGGGGAAGTAAATATAAGGCCTATAAATCCCCAGAGAGATATCCTATTTCGCTTCACCCCTTGCACTTCCATTTCTAGCGGTTTGTAAAATGCATTTATGGGTCATTGCCCCTGAGTTCCATGAGACAGCCCTGAAGCTGTCCATAAAATTTCTTTTGTTCTTCAACCAGTCTATGGAATTTCTCTTACAGGCTGAAGAACCATAACTAAAGCAATTATTGCAAAGAATGTGCAATTCAAGAGGCTGAGGAGAAACTGTCCGAGGCTCTGAGGACTCAGAAAACCTCACACTAAATACAAAGAAATTGGGACTAGACTTTAATACTCTAAACCCCTCTTTCTGGGAGCTGCGTAATATATATCTCCTCCAGACAGTCTGTGCTGTAACTTTCCTCCTTCATTCCTTCCAGTTAAAGGTCTGGAGGCGGAATATGGCTTAGAGATGCTGAAGTCTTTATCAATCATCAGTCCTAAATTAATATTCAATCTTGCTTTGCAAAAATAGCCTAAAGAGGGTCTCCTAAGGACTATTTACAAGCAAAAACTTACACCAATTCTTTCTACGAAGAAATTCCCATCATAGCAAAGATACCAGCTCATTAAAAGGCTATTCAAAGTGTTATCCATGAAATTTGTTTATCTCTCATCTTCCTCCAGCATACCAGCAGAGAAATGATGAGCAGCTGAAGGTTCAGACAGGTAGAGAAGCTACAGGTCTTCAGGTAGAGAAGACATGTTGTGAAGCTCCACAGACATTAAGGAAAATGTATCATGTGGAATCCCTGAGGGAACAAGCCTGCGGAGAGGCTCCCCCTACCCCCATGGCACCTCGTGGTGGCAGACTGGGGACCAGACTGAACTCCGGAGGGTCCACCCCACTGGGCGAGCGAAGTGGAGGGAAAGGAGGAGCTAAGATCCCACTGGTCCCCAGGATACACGCAGAAACAGGTCAGGTCCTTGGCAAAGGGGTGGAGACAAAGACAGCATTCTACACCTTTTTGAACTTAGGAGCTGGCTGGAGCCGTGCTGGGTGAACCTCAGTTGACTAGCAAACTTGAAACTGCTTGCGCTGAAGCCGGCAGCTGGCGCATTGTCACTGTGGCGAGGAACAGCCTCCAGGGTCCCAGCAAGATTGCTGTGACTCTGCTGGCTGGGTGTACACAGCCATCCTTGGGCTGACTCCCACCATGACTTGGGCAAGTTCAGTAGACTCCACAGACCCCTCTGGGGCGTTGGGGAGCTTTTTGGAGGATCAAGGTGTGTCTCCCATAAAGTCTCGTGTAAACTTTAGGATCCCAATCATACAGAGATTGAATACTTGCTCAACAAGTGTTCTGGCTGGTAGAATGCAATTCTAACAAAAACCCCACCCAGATTGTAATCAAACATACCAGGAAAACAGACCCTGTCTCACAGCAACAAGCTAATAACTTGCTGTCCCAACACAGGCCACCTGGCATCTAGGCAATATTTTCCGTATATATTTTTTTCTTTTTGGAGTGCCACCTGGTGTCCAGGCAATATATTGCATTATATATACATTTTTTTCTTTTTGGAGCATCACCTGGTGTCCAGGCAATATACTGTATTATATATTTATTTCAATTCAACACTCCACCTGGTATCCAGAAAATATATTGCATCACATTATTTTCAGAGTGTCCCCTGGTGTCCAGGCAATATATTGCATTATATATTTTTTTATTTCAATTTTATCTTCTTTTGTCTTATATCAAGGTTTCTATCTTGTTATGCGATTCCCTCCTTTGTTATTTTCTATTTCCTTCTCTTCTTTTCCCTTTTATCTTCTTTTTTCATTTTTAGTCGTGATATTTTTCTACTTTTCTCATCTTTCCCTCATAAATCTTTCAACTGACAACTGACATCACCTTTCTCTTAAAAAATTTTTTTTTTTGTTTGTCTTGTTCTATTTGGTTCTGTATTTTGTTTCTGGGACAGCAACATGGTCTGAGGCCTTGTCTGGGTGCCACAGCATTGACCTGGCTCATGGAGGCCTCATATCGCTGGGCTAGAACATGCCTCTATTGACAGGTTACCATGACACACTGCTGATTATTTTCTGTATTTGTTGGAGGCAGGGTCTTGCTCTTGTTCAGGCTGGTAGAATGCAATTCTAACAAAAACCTTTATCCCCACACAAAATCATAGAAACTAAACAACCTTATGCTGAATGACAGCTGGGTCAAGGAGGAACTAAAGAAGAAATCATCGTATTCCTTGAACACAATGACAATAAAGCCACAAAGTATCAAAACCTGTGGGATACTATAAAAGCAGTCCTAAGAGAGAAATTTATCACATTAGATGCCCACATCCAAAAAACAGAAAGAGTGCCATGTCAATGACCTAATGAATCATCTTAAGGAAATAGAAAAAGAAGAGCAATCTAATCCCAAACCTAGGAGAAGAAAATAAATAACCAAAATTAAATCCGAAATAAGTAAAATTGAAAACAAAGGAATTATTCAGAAAATTAACAAAATGTGCTCTTCAAAAAAATAAACAAAATCAATAAACCTTTGACCAGATTAATGAGAAAGAGATAACTAAGATCTCTAATAACTTCAATCAGAAATGAAAAGAAGAGAGAGAAACAACAGGTGCCACAGAGATATGAGATTATCTCTGACCACTTCAAAAATGTCTATGCCCAGAAATTTGACAATGTGTAAGAAATGTAAAAATACCTGGAATCACACAACCTCCCTAGACGTAACCAGGAAGAAATACATCTATCGAATAGACCAATATCAAACACTAAAATTAAAGAAACAATTAAAAACCTTCCAACACACAAATTTTAAAAAGCCCTGAATAAATGGTTTCACACCAGAATTCTATAAAACATTTAAAAAGAGCTTGTACCTATCCTTCAGAAACTATTTCAAAGTATGAAGAAGAAAGAAACCCTCCTTAACATGTTCTATGAAGCAAAAATCACCCTGATAATAAAATCAGGAAAGGATACAACAAAAAAGTAAAACTACAGACCAATCTCAGTAATGATTATTGATACAAAAATATTCTATAAAATTATAGCAGATAGAATACAGCTACACATTAAAAAATTTATATATTGTGACCAAGTAGGCTTTATCCCAGGGATGTTGGTTTAACATACATAAATCTATAAATGTAATTCACCACATAAATAGAAGCAAAAACAAAGGTCATATAATTCTCTCAGTAGATACAGAAAAAGCATTCAACAAAATTGAGCACCCTTTTCTGATAAGAATACTTAAGAAATTAGGCATAGATGGGACAAGTTATATACTGATAGAAGCCACATATGACAAACCCGCAGCCAATATCATACTGAATGGAGTAAAACTGAAAGCATTCCCACTTAGAATGGGAACCAGACGAGGATATCCACTATCCCTACTGCTATTCAACATGGTGCTGGAAGTTCTAGCCAAAGCAATCAAGGAAAAGAAAGATATTAAGGGCATCCAAATGGGTGCAGAGAAGATCAAACTCTCACTCTTTGAAGATGACATAATCTTATACTTAGAAAACTCCAAGGACTCAACTACTGGAACTGACCAAGAAATACACTATCATTGCAGAGTATGAAACCAATCCACAAGTCAGTACATTTTGTATATGCAATAACAATCAAGCTGAGAAGCAAATCAAGGACACGATACGCTTCACAGTAGCTTCAAAGAAAATGCAATACCTTGGGATGTAGCTAACTAAGAATGTGAAGAATTTTTACAGAGACAATTGTGAAACCCTGAGAAAGGAAATAGCTGAAGACATTAACAAATGGAAGAACATACCATGCTCTTGGCTGGGAAGAATAAACATTGTTATAATATCTATACTATTTAAAGCAATCTATAGATTTAATGCAATCCCCATTAAAATGCCAACATCATACTTTGAAGAACTTGAAGAAATAGTTCTTTGTTTTGTCTGGAATCAGGGACAAAAACCATGTTGCCATGGTAATACTTAGCAATAAAAAGAAATCCAGAGGCATCAGTCTATCAGACTCCAGGTTATATTACAAGTCCACAGTGATCAAAACAGCATGGTGTTGGCACAAAAATAGAGATATAGGCATATGGAACAGAATAGAAAACCTAGAGATGAAACCACCTCATATCACCATCCCATCTGTGATAAACCAAACAAAAGCATACATTGTGGTAAAGAATCCCTATTCAACAAATGTTTCTGGCAAAACTAGATAACCACATGTAAAAACTGAAACTGAACCCACATCTCTCACCATTTCTAAAAATTGACTCACAATGGATAAAATATTTAAATCTAAAACATGAAATGATAAAAATTCTAGAAGAAAGTATGGGAAAAACTCTTGATGATGATGGCTTGGGGAAAGATTTTATGAAGAAGACTCCATTGGCAATTGCAACAACAAAAATAAATAAATGGAACTTAAATAAACTAAAAAGCTTCTGTACAGCTAAGGACACAACAATTGAAGCAAACAGACAACCTTCAGAATGAGAAAATTGATTTCCATGTTATGAATCTGACAAGAGGTTGATGATTCAAATCTACAGGGAACTCAAATTAATCAATAAAAAAAAGAGAGCAAACAAACCCATTTTTCACTAAGCAATAGATATGAACAGAAACTTCTCTGAAGACAGCCAGCCAACAAATACATGAAAGAATGTTTGTGGGCCTTAATTATCAGAGAAATGCAAATCAAAACCACCTGGCAATATCACCTAACCCCAGGGAGAATAGCCCACATCACAAAGTTCCAAAGCTGCAGAAGCTGGTGAGAGTGTGGAAGAAAGGGAACATTTTTACCCTGTTGGTAGTATTGCAAACTAATACAGCCTCTTTGGAAAGAAGTAGGGAGAATCTTCAAAAAACTAAAAGTAGACCTTCCATTTGATCCCCCAATCCCGTTAGGATCTAGGTAACTGCCCAGATGAAAACAAAAATCACTTTACCATAAGGACACATGAACTGGAATGTTTATCACAGCTTAATTCACAATCACCAGGATGTGAAAACAACCTGAATTCCCATCACTCATGAATGGATTAATAAACTGTGGTATATGTATGCCATGGAATATTATTCAGCCATAAAAAAGATGGAGACTTTTTATCTTTTGTATTAACCTGGATGGAGTTGGAGGACATTCTATTCAGTATTAGTAAAGTATCACAAAAATGGGAAAGCAAGTATCCAATGTACTCAATACAAGTAAGAAACCAGCAGATGAACAAATTACACACTGACAAAAGAGAAAAACACAATTAAACTCAAGTTGGGGGGAGGGGAAAAAGAAGGGGATTGGTAAGCTCTCGCCTAACAGGTGAGGTGAGGGGCTTAACTACAACTTGGAACTTGGATTTTACCTAACAAATGCAAATAATGCAACCAAATTGTCTATACCCTTATACTAAACTGAATTTACAAAAAGAAAAGAAAAATGTGTCAATTTCTGCAGGTATCATTTTGAACACCTACTTATTTTCTGGACAATATCCCCTCCATTTCTCAGACAGATACAAACACCTACCAGAAAGATTTAGCCTTCTGAGGACTCAGTGTCTAGTCAGCAGTTCTCAACCTGTGGGTTGTGACCCACAAGAACTGCATTAAAGGGTCGTGGCATTAGGAAGGTTGAGAACCACTGGTCTAGGTCATACTTTCTTTAGACAGAAGAAAGCAAAACTAGGCAGCCTCGTATTCAAAATGGAGAAATTTCGGGGCGGCGCCTGTGGCTCAAAGGATTAAGGCGCCAGCCCCACATGCCGGAGGTAGAGGGTTCAAACCCAGCCCCAGTCAAAAACAAAATGGAGAAATTTCAAACCCCATCCCATTTCAGCAAAATTTCTGTTACAAACTAGTAATAAGCAGTCGAGGTGAGGAGATGGCAGTGTGTATTTGTCCATTGAATAAATAGCCTGTGCCAGACCGTACTCTAGGTGTTTAGTTCATGGTCAAGGTCAGAATAAATATATGTCAGAAAGTAATATGCTCACTGGGGGTTGGGAGAAGGTACATGGGATGAAGTACACTTTCGATAAGGTGGTCAGGGTAGGCATCTCTGACAGGGAGTATTTGAGCAGAGTCCTGAAGAACATGAGGGAGCAGCTATCTGAGAAAAGAGAGTTACAGGCAGAGGTGAACCATATGTGCAAAGGCCCTGATAAAGGACAATTCCAACAAACAATTTCTAAGAACAGAAGATAATGTCACACAGAGTGAAGATAGGCCTTGATATGTGTAAGCAAAGCACATCGTGAATGATGAACAGCCTTGAGTCCTTAACACTTCACCAATCTTCATAAATCCCTTCAGCCTATGTGCCATCATTTTTCATCAAAGCTCCAAGGTAATTTATTATTAGAAAACAGTTACAGGTATGTGGAAGTACAATGTTCTTTTTTTCCATTTTAACCAAACATATTTCATCTGCTAGGTCACACCTTACTTTTTAACATGATGTAGAATGACCATAGTCTAGCAAAAAGTAATAAAGTGGCCCTCATGCCTTTCATTTTATTTAGACTATCATTAAAATTTGGAATGTAACTTTAAGGATTAGCCAGTATAATATATGTAACTTTCAAATGGTGGAGATCGCAGGAAAAGGCAGATTAATAGAACAGAACTCAAAGTTCAAGGTAGCCTTCTTGCCTACCCCCAACATACACAAAGAATTTCTTACAAAGGTAGCATAAAAAAGTAATGGGAGAATGTGAATTGTTCAACACATGGTGATGGGATAACCGGCCAGACATGGGGCAGTGGGGAGGAATGGAATAAAAATGCGTCATTATTACACATGTGGTAAAAATATAAAATTCTGCTTGTCTTTTTAGATTATCCCTGGGAAATGTGGTAAAAATATAAAACTGTAAAAGTCAAAGATAATACTGCAAATAATATTGGCTTGAAATGGGATAACCTAAAGCAAGATACATAACCCAAAAGCCCCAAAGGAAAAGATTAATCACTGGGGCTACAGAAAACTTCAACATCATAAGACAGTGAAGAGACAATCACGGTAGGAAAATGCAACATAATAAACAAGTAAATTCCTCAATTAACCTGATAAGTTAATTTCAGGTTATAAACTATCTCCCAGTGCTCTACAAATGGATACTTAGCAAGAAAAAAAAATGTACATGGCTTTTAAATATACATACATTCAAAACTTTAAAAATGTAACTTAAAATCATAAATAATATTTTTTCATATTAACAAACATGAAAATAAATTGTTGGTGGAAACCAAGCATCCTATGCAATTATTGGTGGAAGTGTCAATTGGTATAACCTTCATGAAGGACAATTTGGCTACATCTATAACAATTAAAAATCCACATGCCCTTTCATCTAGCAATCTTACTTCCAGGGATTTATATTAATAGAGAAGTTCTTATGCATGTGGAAAGATAATTTCTCAACGCTGCAGTAAATTTTGTAACAGTAAAAATTAAGAAACAATTTAAACATGTATTGATGAGTTAAGTAAAGGACAGTACAGTCACGCTCTTGTGATATTGTGTAGCCATTAAAAAGATTGAGGCCGACTTATATGAGCTGGTAAGTAGGGGCCTCTAAGACATAATGTTAAGTAATAAAAGAAGGATAAAAGTATTATAGAGATTATAAGTACATACCCACACACATAAGAAATATAATAAATACTATCTAGGACTAACTCCGGAAAATATTATACCAACTGTGGCCCAAGTTCATTAATGATCTTATTGCCAATGAGTAGTGAAATGAGCATTTAAACTCAGATCTGTTGGACTCTAAAGCTCATGCTGTTAATCGTGAAGCTACATATCATTTGATGTGCTAAAGGCACAAAGTGGCATGAAAACAAATGGCAGGACATTTCCTACTTTCTACTTCCCAAACAACCAGGTGTAAAAGTACACAGATCTACAATAAAGTAAAAAGTGGAATTTTACAGAAGAAAGCCATATTCACCTTTAAGTCCTTGAAGGGAAAAGGTTGATACAGCCGAAGAATTATCTCTTTCCCAGGGATAATCTAAAAAGACAAGCAGAATTTTTCAACACATAGAACGCCCCCCTCCCCCCTTTTTTTCCTATGTGAGTCTTTGGTGCAAACCTTATCAGGTTACACTCTGACCTTCTGGCCATGAATGAAAGCCAATGTTTCCTTTACTGGCTTGAACTAAATTCTGTCTGGTTTAAAAATTAAATAAATCCCTAGCTTGTTTGAAAGCATTGTGTGTCCAGTAAACATAATAATCTATAGCCAGACACATGAACATCCTTCCCACACATTGCCAGCTTATTGAAAAAGAGTAAGAAACCCCAGATAAGTTCTGAAATTTGCAGCCCCAGAACCTGGTAAAACTGCATTCCATTCCTTGTGTTAAATTGTTCTTTACCCAAACCAATAATGTTAACTGTCTAACCTTCCAGAATTCACTTATTGCTGGGAACAAACTCAGTTATTAAACTGGGGCAAGGGCAGAGCCCAAAGGCCATCTTTATGCCTCATGATCCTGTCACCCATATGAAGCTGAATGAACTGGGGCAAATGAGCCTCAGCTTGGCCAAATTTTCTATCTCAGGAATCTGAAGTTTAGAACGAAGTGACCGGCAGCCTGTTTGATTACTGAGCCAAATAAATGGCAGTACCCTAGAGAGAAAGTCCATGGATTTCTGTTGTTGAAATGCTCTCCCTGCCCATCCTGGGAACCATCTCAGAGTCCTTTTTCCTTAAGCTGCCTAGCCTCAGTTTTATTTTCCACAACAAAACAGTATGAACAAATGCATATCTTTGCTTGTTGCCCATCCAATACCATTTCTCATATTTCCCTTCAAACAGAACTCTGCTTTCATTTTATATAACAATGTTCCTATCAAATCCTCAATCTTCCAGCCTCCCTTGCAGCTAAAAGTACTCATGTGACCCAGTCCTAGCCAATGAGATGAGCAGAAGTCACGATAGCTCTTCCTAAGCACTTCTTTAAAAGTGGCTGGATACTGAATAGATTCTGAAAGGCCCTTTCCTCAAAACAATTGGATTCTGCATAAGGCATACTTTCATTTGCACTGATGAACTCACAGGAAACAAGAGTAACTCACAAGGGATGCTAATATGTGTGTATACCCAAGGACAAAAAAACTTGAACTTAAATTAGAGCCATGAGCACAAGCACATCAGAAGATTATAGTTGAACATAATCAGGATTTCATTTAGAAGACAAGGCCTTAAGCCAACAATAAGATCTTAAGGAGGCTAAATCTGAGTTACACAAAATAAGCAAGGGATCCTAGAATGAAATAAAATGGTCTGTACTGGTAGCACACCCTGAATCACAGCACAAGCAAAATAACTGTAAGTCCTCTCTGGAGGAAACATCTCCAATTTAAAAATCAACTTCCTATTCATACATGTGCTCTCACAAGCTAAAATCACTAGAAATACAAGGAAATGACTCTCACCATGAGTGAGAGTCAGCAAGAAAAACTATAACAGATTGAAGCTTTTCTCTCCCCAAGGACTTGAGATATTAGAATTATCAGATTGAGAATTAAAAATGATAGAATACAAAATGATTTTTAAGATGAGAGAGCTAATCAGAACACTATAAAAAAATGAACAAAGTATGTATTTTCATAAGTAACGGTATTTATAATATAAATAATGGTACATATTTACTACATATTATCAATGGACAGGACAAATAGAGATGAAACATCCCTGATGAGTAAACTTATATGTTGAAATCTGAAAAAATTACTCAGTAGGTAGCGCTGAAGGACAGAAATTAAAACTTCCAAAAGAGAGATTTCAGGATAAAATAAGAGATGCAAAACTCCCATTAAACTACAGGGTGTCCTTAAGTTTGTTTGAAATTGCACACAAACTTTTAGATACCCTGTAGTACCAGCATGGTTTAACCAATTAATCAAACATGCCTATATGAATGCAAAGATTATTTAAGAGAGAAAAATTAATATATACAGAAAATATTTTGATAAAAATGAACAGTTATGCAAAAGCAATCAGAAAATATGATTGAAAATTTCTTAACATGATCAAGGAATATATCAAGAACTTCTAACAAATACTACATTTACTAGTGAAAGGACAGAGATACTTTAAAGTCTGGAATAAGATTATTCACTGCTTCTTTTCTATATTAAACTGAAAATTCTAGCTTGAAGATAAAGATAAAGAAATCAAAGTTCCACTCTCTCCACTGAATGGACCAAGACATGAAGATAGTCACTAGCAATGGGCACACTCATCACCAGGTCTTGGTCTCCAACACAATTTTCCACTGGAAAAAAAAAATTACAGATTCCATAATTCCAGGGTTTGGGCCAGATTAGAACAAGATAAGCCTGATATATTTTGAAATATACCAGACAGTAAAGAAGTGTTCATAAACTGATGACAGCGTGTTACAAGGACACAGGAGCCTTGTACCAAAGTAATTAAGGAGAGTAATAAATTATAAACCATTGGGAGAAAATGAAGGAATTTATGAGTGCATTCCTAGAAAAAAGAAAATAGGTAAATAAAGCAGAATAATTATAGCAGAATGCTAAGGGCTGACTGGTTTATATGGAGGGCACAGTGGAGTTAGAAAATTAGCCTTTTGCCATCCTCCTAGTAAAGATTAGATCAGGCAAGAAGTATCAATGAATGTTGGATCTATAGGGAGATTTTAATGAGTAGGGGATTGCATGGTCTTTATTTATTATTAGTCAGAAAAAGGAACAATAACTAATAGCACAGTGGAGAAATCAGAAAATGTCTTAACTCGGTGAAAAAAATTAACATCAATAAAGAGGAAGAAGTGGGCTGCCTGCAGTTGTGATACTCTCAGAAGAAGACGTCACTCATGCAGTGCTCTGGCCAGAATGTGAACTGTCAGACAAACTCAAACTGAGAAAATGAGCTCTTAAAAATGATGGGGGATTGTGGGGGAAGAGACTAAATACAATATGGTATCCTGCAAAAAAAAAATCAGTAGAAAAATAGTGAATCCGAATAAAGTTTATAGTTAATTATTCTGTACCAATGTTAATTTCTTAGTTTTAACCAATGTACTATACTCATATTAACATGAAAGGAATCTGAGTCAAGGATATACAGGAACTCCCTGTACTAGGCATACTCTGCAAATCTATAGTTATTTCACAACAAAAGGTTTTAAGAAAGACCAAAGGAGAAGAGCCTATATATTTCAAACATGCAATATATAAAAGACACACACACACAAAAAGGGCTGTGGAAATGTTTTCAATTAAAGGAGCTTAAAAAGATAGGAGCTTAAATGCAATATCTGACCTAAGATGGGTGGGATAAAATTGCTATAAGCAACATTGGGTCAACTGACAAAATTGGACAGTTTTATGAATTATAAAATATGATATGAATGTTAAATTTATTGATGCTGATAATTGTACTATGGTTATGTAAGAGAATATCTGTATTCTTTAGAAATGCCACTATAGTATTTAGGGAGAGAGGAAGGAGTACATATGTACCACAGATGATGAAGCCAGCAAGGTGAGGTCTTTACAGTGCATGAGTCAGGGTAAATGGTTCTGCAGTGAATTCTGTTAACTAACTGCCCAGAGCTGAGTCACATTTCATAGGCTAAGGCACAGTCCTCACTTCAGAGACCGGCCAGGAGCTCCCACTACCCTCTCAGGCTTGATAAACTCTCTGGAACTACTCCTGAAACTTGGGAAAATGCTACCTGGTTGGCCTCCTACATGCAAGTTCTGCATCCATGACTTTAAATAACGGAGCATTGCAAATATTCAAAAACTAAAGATAACAATTAAAAAGTTACAAATAAAAATACTGTAGAACAACTATTTCCATAGCATTTACCTTGTATTAGGTATTATAAGTGCTCTAGAGGTGATTAAAGTATACACAAGCTGTGCCTAGGTTATTCATATGTCAATACTGTATCATTTCATAGAAGGGACTTGAGCATCCATGGATTGGACTTGAGGGGTGTGCTGGAATCAATCCCCTGAGGATACCAAATAATGACTATATTTAAAATTGTAGCTTAAAATAATTATGGCATTTCTTAAAAAGACCAGGTGTGGTGGCTCACAACTGTAATCCTAATACTGCAATGTGAGGTGGAAGGATTGCTTGAGGTCAGGAGTTCAAGATCACCCTAAGCAAGAATAAGACCCCATCTCTACTAAAAAAAAAAAAAAAAAAAAAAATTAGCTGAGTATGGTGGAAGGCGCCAATAGTCCCAACTACACAGGAGGCTGAGGCAGGAGAATCACTTTAACCCAGGAATTTGAGGTTGCTATGAGCTAGGCTGATGCCATGGCACTCTTGCCTGAGAAACAGAGTAAGACTCTATCTCACAAAAAAAGAAAAAAAAGTAAAGGGACTTGCCCTACTAGGTATCAGGGTTTACTATTAAACAATAGTAATTAACGCAGTGTGTAATTTGGTGCAAGAATAGGCAGAGCAAATGTTAGTGATTATTGTATCAAGTAGATGCTTTTGGCTGCAAATAATAGGAAAAGTGTGACTTAGATGGCTTAAACAATAATTTAATAGGGAATCCACAAGTAGAGCCATTTTCAGGGTTGATTGATTTTGTGGCTTGATGGCATCATCAAGGAAAAAGGTTTGTTCCACCCCTCTGTTCTGCCATCCTCAGCATGATGATCTGCACCCTGGGCCTGGAGCCCTTTGCAGCTCCCAGACGGCTACCACAGTTCTAGGCATCACACCAAGACCCAGTAATGAGAGGCAGAAAAGGAAAATATCTTACGTTTCTCTCTCAGAAGTACAGAGAACTTAGAAAACTTTTCTAGAAGCCCCAAGACAAGTTTTCCCTCATGTCTTCATGGCCAGGATTGAGTCACTCACTCAATTCCTAAACTAATTGCGCTTATTCCCCAATCAAATACTAGTGAAAGGATGGAGGCCGGCATAATTGCCTTAGATAAATCATTCTCGGTAGAACAGATGCTGAAGAGTCAACCATGGAGACAAATGTATTAATTCCGTTCATGAGTGTGGGGGAACCTTTTTGATGTTATTCCTTACACATTTGGATTTTTTTTCCTCATAATTAAAAAATAAATTTTATTTCATTGCTACATGAAACTCAGATGTCCTTGCTAAAAAGCATCATATTCAATCCTCTCTTTGAATAGATGTGGGACCCACTGAGAAACTGACATTTGTTGGCTGCCTACTAAACGCCAAGTACTAAACTAAGTACACCATCATCACATCAATCCTGACACTACCCCTTCAAGTCTCAATAATTCCCATTGGATAAAAAACTAAACTATATCTGAAGAAGGAAAGTGACTGGGATTAAAACACCTGTTGAATCAGTGGTAAAGCTGGGACCTTTATCTAGTTTTTAGACAAGTGCCCCATACTTCAACTCAGTATTCTGAGTTGTTCTCTGCCCTTTATTGTGCCAGAAAAAGTTATCATTTGATACACAGTTTTATGTGCCATTATCATTTGATACACAGTTTTATGTGCCAAAAAGAGGTGGCAAATATTTCCCTAAATGTTTTTTTCTCCACAAACCATCTGAAAGGAGACAATAAATTTCAGAATTCTTGGGAGCTACTTTCCACCATCAGACAATGTTTGGGAGTAGGCGGATGGGTCGCTTCATTGAAAATAACTTAATCCATCAAGCCAGCATAAAAGAACGTCTCAGTAAACACAGCAGGTTTGGCATTCCCATTGTGCTCACTCACGCAAATCATCTTTCATAAATACAAGGACACCTTGGTTTCCTTACAGGGTGCCTTAGGAATGTCAACACCCCAAGGTGACTTGAGGTTAGACAATTAAGGTGGAACAACAGTGTGGCAGGGAAAAACTTTGAGAAGAAAAAGATGAACTTGGCCAAGCGGATGGAAACGAAACAGCCCAGTGCTGCGGAGAATTGCAGAACTGGTGGAGTGGGCATGATGGATAGATTCTTCTGAGGCCGCCTGTGATTGAAGCCAGATTGTCAAAAACAGACAGTAAAGTAGGAGAGAGAAGCGAGAAGTTAGATGCTGCTGTCAACTTGCCATGGGAGACGCAGCAAAGAGTATCAGACTTGCATGAAGAGTGAGGAGAGAAAAAGAATAGGGTGTAAGAACTGGTGGATGAATTCCTAACACAGGATTCAAGGACATGTGGGGGAAGATCGTGGGCACGTGACATTGAAGCTATGATGAGTTTGCAAACAGGCAATCCCAGTGCCATCCAGGATAGCAGGGCTGCACGATGAAGGGAGCTGGCCGTGGGTCCCCAGCTTCTTGCGGAGACTCACAGGGCATGCCCTTGGGAGCTAAACAGCAGGATGGTCCAGACTCCCTGGCTTGTCTGCCTCATCCCACCCAGAAAGGAAAGATGCACTCAGAGCTGTTAAAAGGAGGCTTGACTCTGTTCTGCAGCCATTACAGGTGACTCCTGAGAACCCTGGGGCGGCTGCTTCATTAACATCATCTTAAAATTTATTGTGGAAAGACAAGCCTACTAGTCTCCAGTGGACCAAGGAATCTGAAAACCCCAGGGGGAAACTAGCAAGTCTAGTGTTGTCACATTGTGCTTTACTAAGTCTTAGGGGTTCTATGAAAATGTTTCGGGAACACAACTAGCTGTGGGGTAAGATGTAGGGAAGAGATAAAGAGAAACAGCAGGTAGGGCTCCAAACAGAGCAGCTCTACTTTTCTATGTCTTTCAAGTTATAACTAATATTTATCTAAAACTTATAATATGCCAGACACTGTCTGGAGTGGTTTTTTTTGCAGTTTTTTGGCTGGGGATGGGTTTAAACCCTCCACCTCCAGTATATGGGGCCGGCGCCCTACTCCTTTGAGCCACAGGTGCCACCCTGGAGCATTTTTTACATGTGTTCTCTCACTTAGTTCTTCTAACAACGCAATGAGGTGCTGCTATTAATATTCCTATTATAACTCTAAAGCACAGAGAGGGTAAGTAACCTGCCCAGGGTCACACAGCTAGTAATTAGTAGCAACAGGCTGCTTCCACTGTGTTATATGGGGTTGTCTGTAAGATTTCCTCAGATGAAAGGGTTTTCTCCCCCACACACAGCAGAGGATTTATCGAAGGTGCCACACTCACGGGCTGCAGTCTTAAGACTGACAGCTGAGGGCTTATCAAAATCTCTGATAGCAGCTCCTCCGTCGTGAGTCACAGTTGCTCTGCAGTTTACTCTGGCATCTGTTAAAATGAGAAGAATATTAAATATTGACCTCTCGTGGCTCAGGCAGGCTGTGTGAGTTTTAAGGATTTAATGTCTGAAAATCACCTCCTACGGTCACACCGGGAACTACATGATAACCCTCCTGTGGGCATCACTCTTTTTCTGTTCCTGCAGCCAGAGCTAATGAAGGAGAAGCAGCCAATGGGAGGGCTTTATCCAGACTTGCACCAGGATGCTTAGCATCACAAAAAGAAAAGGGGCTGTAATCAAGCGAGGAGGAAGCAGCCTGCCTGTGGAGACAAAGGAGAAATGCTGAATAGACCTGGGAGATGGACAAATGAATGTTATCTTTTATATTAAAGAAGGAAACAGGCTGTCTCCTGAAGAATCACTGTTTGCTTTTATGAGGCCGTAAAAGACAGCCATGTTTTTCGACCTTGCCTGTAAGAAAACTCCGTTAAATTTTGTTTGATTTTAGTCTATTTCCTTAGCTTAGGGTTTTGGCAACCGGCCTCTCCCTTAAAATAAAATTGAAAACTCTCCAAAATGAGGTAACTGTGCCTTGTTATGATCTGGCTGCATATTCTTTTGGGGAAGTAGAAAGAAGATAACTAATGAATTATTATGCGAAGAATGGGAAAGAACATGTGCTGGCCCAGGAAACGCTTGCTAAAAAAAGACTTTCCCAAGCAGAATTTTTTCAGGAACAATTCCCTCTCCAGGCAACAAAGCCTGAAAAGAAAATAAATTACACTTTTTTTTTTAATTAAAAGTTATTTAATTTATAAACATTTAAAATGTTTAAAAATGAACTTAAAATATTTCAATTACAGAAAGAATCTGCAACAAACATGGAAATAGCATCTGGGCGGTAGGCACATGGCTCTTTTTCTATACGTTTGAAATATATAATTTTGAAAATAAACCTAAATTGCCAACAAGACCAACTGGCATGAGAACGAGGGTGACCAATGTGAACGGCCCCTGATTCTGCAATGCATACACTTCATATTTTGAAGCTAAAGTCCTGTGAGATTGAGGTTGGAACCAAGCATGTAACCTCCAGTCTGCTGTTTGTTTCATCAGACATTTGTAGAGCTCCACTGTACACTTGTTACTTTTTCAGGACACAGGGGTGTACACTTAAGGACACAGGGGTGATTTAAACAGACATGGTCTCCCCCCTTTCCTAAGCTTCCAGGCTAGCAGAAGGAACACACAGGAAATAAGCAAACGAGCAAATAACTACCCTATGATAAGAACTCTGGGAAGACAAAAACAAAAAACAGCATAGACAGAAAGCAGTGATGCTGGAGGTGACTGAAGATGGCCTGTATACAGAAGCTCTGTTTAGCTAAGAGCTGAAGGACATGAGCAAGGAAGAAAGGCTGCACCCGGCTGAGATAGGAGCTTGCGCAATGTCCCCAAGGCAGACAGAGCTAATTAAGTGCCCAGAGCAGAAGATGGCCCGAGTGGCTGGTGCATAGCGTTGAGGAGGGGAAGGAGCTCCAGATAAGATTCAGGAAGTAACCAGGGCCTTGGACACACAGTAAGATGTTAGCTTTTTATCTGAGAGAAATATGGCTGCCACACGTAGTCTTCGGGCAATGGGGTAACGTGTTCTGAACACACCTTGAAAAAGATCGCTCTGGCTGCTATGTCCAGTCTTGGCTTAGAGGTTGTAAAAGTAGAAGCAGGGGGGTGAGTGGGAACAAGAAGCTAAGCCTGCAAGCCGAGTCTAGCACACCACCTGTCATTGTAAATCAAGTTCACATTTGCCACACTGCTCACTCATTTGCTTAAGTGTTGTCTGGCTACATTTACACCACAGTGGCCGAGTTCAGTAGCTGCAAACAGTGTATTGCCTGCAAACCTCCAAATATTTACTACCTGGCCATTTAAAAAAATAAAATAAAATTGCTCCAACCCCTGAGTCAAAAGATGGTAGCAAAGTTTCCACATAATGCTGGCTAAGCAACGTTCACCCAACAAGAATTTTTGAGCATCTGTATGCCTAGGAGAAAACCGGATCCAGTAATTACAAATAACTATGTAAGATCAGGTCTCCATTCTTCATTACTCTCAGCCCCTCAAAATCCACCCCTCACTGATCCTTATAAAATCCTAATGTACCTTGACTACTACTTTCTAAACCTTCAGGTTTGGTTCAAGTCCTATGCCCTCTGTAAAGTTTTACCCAACTTACGCCTGACTATTTTTTAACTCCAGCCATAAGTATCCTCTATGGTGTATACTTCAGCTTTGTTCATCCTGTGCATATTCAGAGTTTTGGATAACAAAAACATTTTACCCCTTGGTTATAAAACATCTTCTCCACCTTGTCCGCTAACCTCTGACTTACCACTCAAGCCTGTGGGTTAGCAGAACTCCAAGGCTACAGCCGTTCATTCAGAGATGGAATTGGATCCTAACAAAATCTTCTCCAGGCAGAGGGCTGAAAAGGTGGGTTCTGCTGGAACCAGTTAGAAAGATTGCTTTGTGTCTCTGCTATAATAGTACCTGAAGGCTCTGTGTCTGAGACTGCCAAATACCCCATGAGATACGCTGATTCAGAGCCATGCCCAGTCCACTTTCAATAAGGAGAGAGGCAGTGGAGAGAGAAGGAGACTAAGAAGTGGGGTCCTCATCACCTGGCATCCCACACTATCTCCTATCCTTCCCAATTACAGAGGTTAATAAATCCTGACTTATTCAGCTGATTGATTTCCTACCATTTACAATAAGAGGTGACCTGATCAATATAATAGCCTCATTACCTGAGCAACTGTCTCTGTCCAGAGAAGACCAAGTTAGGGTCCTTTGGTCTCCCCACAATGCTTAGCCTGGTGCTAGTGTGGGAGACCAGAATAGGCTGCCCCCAAACATAAAGACTTTTTGCACTAAAGACAGTTGAAAAGCAGGTGAGAGAGAGCTCTCTGCCCTCCCTGATGACCTAAAAGTAGAACATAGATTTACAAAGACAAACGATATCCTGCTCCTCTCTTTTCCAGGGAGAACAAAGGTTAAACACTGAAGACAGCTTCAACTTGGGACCCTCCTCAGCCTACAGACAGTACCCGAGGGATCCACATGAACAAGCTTTGCTAACCAGCCTTCCTCTGCCAGTGCTTTGCCCTCTCACAAGTAGCTGCCCATAGAGAGTCAAGGTGGTTTTGTTTGGTCATGTCACTTCTCTAAAATGTCCTGCTCTTTCCTGAAGATGCCATATAGATTAGAATTCAAAGCCACCTCATTCCCTATGTGTTTCCCATGTATCCAAGAAATATACAAGTCAATAAACCTCTGTTGTTTTTCTCTTATTAATCTTTTGAATGGGAATCCATTCAAACTAAGAATCTTTGGGGGTTATTCTTCCCCTGCATCAGGGAAATTCACAACACTGGCACCCTAGACGCTGATTGGCTGGTGGGCACAAAAACCCTTCCAGCTTTGCCCAGGCTCTGAAGGCTACCCCATAATCAGCCTTTGCTCAGAAGAAGAAACCTGGGAAGGGCCTATCACAAAATCAAGATATTCTAACCTCCAACAGCAGTGGTGTCATCTTAGCCACTAACTTACTGTCTGACCTCAGGCAAGTCCTCCTCAACTCCCCCGTCTATAAAATGAGAGAAGTGTCTTTTCTGAGCAACCTCCCCAGTCTCTGATTTCTGTGCTGTAGGTCACTGTCCAATTCTTTCAGACAAAGGAACATTTTTAGCTCATCATTTTGGGGCCAAGGTGACAGTTTTCACAGAGCATTATTTGCTTTTGTTCTGGAAAAGTTAATCTCTGAGCCACACGCAGAAGCAGGAGTCTGTTGTTTACATCGTGCTTTTCATTACACTTAGGCAGCAGCATCCACACGCCATATAGGGACGGGCATGGGGATGGAGACCACTTTGGTTTTTTGCTATAGTTATGTGTGTCCTATGAAAGACCACAGGTGCTTCTTGAAAAATGCAACAAAGAGATACAAAAAGATTTACAAAGGAATTACAAAGCTGGATAAAATGCTATTTTCTCCTTTCCTATAAAAAGTAGCTTGTTAAAAATCAGCAAATAAAAAACAATCAAGAAGTTCTCAGGCAATGGTTTCTTGTTTCCTATCCTCTGTCCCATTTCTCCTGAGCTCTATAATTCACAGCCTATCCCAGCTGCAAGACAGGTCAAGATCATCACAATGTTTTCCAGCTGGGGCACTATTAGCATTTTAAATGCGACAGTTCTTTGTGCTTCAATGTCCCCTGTGTCACAAGACATGTGTGACAGTCTCTGTAGCACAGTCTACCATTGCTATGACAACCCCTCAAAACATAACTTCCATGCACTCCCAATAACCACAGAGGGGCCAGTGCTTTCACCTAATCAAACTCTCTTTTTGCAAGTGTTTTAAATGAGGTCCAGAAATGTGACATGACTTCCCCAAGATCACCCAAAAAGAATAAGGCTGAAGCCTGGATCTGAAGCCACATATGTGGACCTCAAGTCCCAGCAATCTTTCCATGAACTTACTCTATCTCTGATATCTGTGGGTTTCAATTCTACATCTTGAGGCTGCTATAAAACTTAAAATCAAGTTATTAATATTAATACCAACCATTGCTTCCCGATTATAATTTAATTGCACATAACACATTCTTACCCTGTAGTTAGCAACTTTTTTCATATTCATGAAGGTCTTCATTACCATAAGTAGCTCATCATACTTGTATTTGTTTACGTACAAGGAATAACCTATTGAAATCCCAATGCAGCATTTTAATTTTGCCCATTGGCTCTCAAAGAGATGAGTTGGTGGGCATATACTTTGAAGGCAGAGATCAGAGATACTTACTCAGCAACTCAAGGAACTACTCTGCTCATAAAATCCCAGCATTTTGACATTTGGAGCCCTGTTGGGTACATGTTTATATTTGCTCATGAGCTGCTTCTATTGGGTGACTACTGCTTAGAATGGAGTGGGTCTAAGTTATTAGCAATAATAAGGTATTATGGCTACATATACCTATCCCCTACATGTGATAGTTTCCCCAAATCCCATCCTATTGTTATATTCTAGAGAAGATATGAAAATAGAGCTGCTAGATTAGAGTTAGTAGTATCTGAATTGCCCTGTCCTACTATAGTAGTCATTGGTAACAAGGACAGAAACATCTGCCTGCACATGATCCAGCTCTGACTCCACCTCCCACTCACACACACCTGATCCATCAATATTATACAAAGGTGAAAAAGGACAGCGCCTCGGGGCTCTGTGTTCCCCTGGCATTTTCAGAACAATTCATGAAGCCCTTTAAATGCATTTGCTGCCTCCAAGATGTGATTCAGACAAGCCCACATGATCGATGACCAAGTGATGCCCAGTCAGTTTTTCAGAGTTTTGGTAGACCAACAGGTCTAGGGTTGCATTTTAATAGCAAGATTCTTTTGTACTCCAGAAAACCTTTTTTTCTGCATATAAATATTGAAGGCAGGAAAAGTGGATTTATTTAAAAGTTTGACAGAATGTGAAAAGAACAAAATTAAGGTCCTGAGTTTGGGTGTTTTGTAGCCCAAAGCATTTGAAACACTAAATAGAATCTCATGAAGATACTTGTTTAGGCTCAGCGCCTGTGGCTCAATCGGCTAAGGTGCCAGCCACCTACACCTAAGGTGGCGGGTTTGAATCCCCAGCCCGGGCCCACCAAACAACAATGATGGCTGCAACCAAAAAATGGCCGGACGTTGTGGTAGGCTCCTGTGGTCCCAGCTACTTGGGAGGTGGAGGCAGGAGACTCGCTTGAGTCCAGGAGTTGGAGGTTGCTATGAGCTGTGATGCCATGGCACTCTACCCAGGGGGGTAGATTGAGGCTCCGTCTCAAAAAAAAAAAAAGAAGATGCCTGTTTATAGCTAATAAAATGGGGGGAAAATATATACCACCCTGAAGAAAAAATGCAGTAGTGGCAGAGCTTTCTTTTTCACATTTTTAGCAGTGTTATTAGGAGCCCATTAGGAGTCAATGACCATTTAATATCTCTCGAATACCCAATTATGGTTTTGTTGTCCAGGGACATAATTTTTTCAAAAGTTCGTTCATATGACATGGACTTCTCTGAACAAAACTAAAATTCTCCCAGTTCCAAAAGTCCCTTTTTCATTTATGAGAATAATCTTCCAGGGGAACCAGAGGAATTTGCCTGCATCCAATAAAAACGCTGGCAGCCAAGCCAAAGGCCTCCTTAATCTCCCCTCCTTTTATAAAGCCGAGAGCTACTCAAATGTTTATCCAAATCCACTTGTCAACAAATATTTGTTGCAAACAAGGACATGGCATACAGAAATTTACTGTCAGCAAGGAGAATGAAAAAAAACAATCATTTGTGGGAGCAGGGGGAAGACCCTAAAAAATGCAATTATCTGGTATGCCTTAAAGCTGGTCATAACTATTTTAAATTACTTTGCATATAAATATCAGTTATCCCAAAGGAGAAATGTAAAACCCAAAGAAAAATGCCTAGAAATGATTGAGTTATAAATCTGGTATTACGCTTGGTGGAGTTATGCAGGAGAGAAATGCATATAGCTCCCTTCCCTACAGTCCCAACCCACCTTCACTCCTTCCCTGTACAATATATTGACAAAGTAAAAGTTTCTAGTGGGGGGAAAAAAAAACTAAGAAAAACAATAAAACTTGGAAGTGAATCAAATGACTGCATCAGACAAAAATCAATAAGACTGATCTTCAACTCAATTATTTTCCCTCTGAGGACGAACAGCTCTCACAACAAGGTGTTTGTAAATACTCTCTTGGTATATATATCGTCTGCCTGATCAGAGCATCATCTCTCAGCTCATGCCACTGTCTCAGTCTTCTCTTCCCAAAGCCTTACCTGCCTCCCCAGGAGGTAGTAATCAGAAAATTATAAGGGAGAAGGTTGTTGTTTTGTCACAAACTGCAGATGGTGAAGTAGTAGGTATTATTTTGAAAAGCTTGCAGGAATGTGGACATAAGAGTTTTCAAAGCTTAAGTCAATAAAATTCAATCCGCTCAGCTCCTGCATTATTTGACTAATTCATAAAGGAGAATTTCAAGTCATCTGACCCCAAACAATCAACACCCTCAAAAAAAAGAAAATCCTCTTGGCATCCTCTGAGATTAATGTTAGTGTGCTGAAGAATCCCAGGGCAAAGGGTGCCTTCTGCCTGGGGACACTTTTCTTTTTAATACAAGTCAGACCATTGTTTAAATAAATATCAAGCTACAGTCGACCACCGCAGACACATCCAGACTATAAGATTAATGATGGCTCTGAGGCCTGCTCAAACATCTACAGGGCTGGCACTTATGTGTCACTGTGTATGTAATATGCTCCAACCTGGTCCAGGGATTTCCAGAAGACAAGAGAACTTCAGCACAGATGCAACTTCCGTGAACCTCAAAACAAAGTTTACCCTCAAAAAAATGACTTAAACACCCTTTAGGAGAAAACACCTGGTAACAGACCCAGACCAAGCACCGGTATAAGATGGGAGGGTGAGAGGGGTAAAGATCCCTCAAACTCTGAGAATTGTCTCCAAATGGAGACCCTCCCCAACCAAGAGGTCATGGGGCCCCCACTATACCTGACCTATGCCATGTGCCTGTTCCCACTATTCATCTTATCAGAGCTCTGCCAGAATAAACTCAAGCATCTCAAGTATCAGATGGTGTCTAAGTCTCATCTTTGATTCAAATGTGACCGAAGGGGAGAAGTCACCCTGGGGAAGCTGTCAGTTAGGACCACCCAAGAACCTCGAATGCATCACAAGGGCAGGGTGGTCATCAAACTCCTGCTAAAGAAAATAGGCAAGGAATCACAAAAGCACAAAAATGAAAAAAAGAAAAGTGTCTGTTGAAGGGCAACTCTTGGGTGAGTTGCAAGTAGGTGAGCACCTCCTGTCCTTTGCTTTTGTTTTATAAAGCATTAACTCAAAAGTTTCTTCTCTACTCCTGACTTTTTTTCTCTCATACCTATGTGTGATGGCTGCAGGAATTCAGGGCTACCTAGGGCTCTCCTGAACCATGCATGAACACTGGCTTTTTAAATTTTTTTTTTTATTTCTTCATGGTTTTCTTTTATTTTTTCTATCAGTCTATTTCTTTTCATTTCAAATTAATGAGAGGGTATAAACTTTTAGGTTACATTTTTCTCACTTTCAAGGTAAAGTTCAAGTTGTAGAAGAGTCCTTCACTCAGAGGGCGTGCTGAACACCCTCGAACTGTGTACATTAGGTGAGATCCCACCTATCACCCTCCCTCCTCCCTCCAATCACCCCTCACCCCAGTCTCCACCCCTTCCCCTGTGTTTTATCATTCATATGGGTGTGTAATTGTTTATATATTGGTTTCATATTAGTATTGAATACATTGGATTTTTTTCATTCTTGAGATATTTTATTAAGAAGAATGTGTTTCAACTCCATCTAGGTAAACATAAAAGATGTGAAGTCTCCATCTTTTCTTATGGTTGAATAGTATTCCATGGCATATACATACCATAGTTAATCCATTCATGGGTTGATGGGCATTTGGGTTGCTTCCACAACTTAGCCATTAAACATTCTGTTGCAAATGTCCTTGTGGTAAAATGATTTTTGTTCTTTCGGGTAGGTACCTAGTAATAGGATTGCAGGATCAAATGGAAGGTCAACTCTTAGTTCTTTGAGAATTCTCCATACTTCTTTCCATAAAGGTTATACTAGTTTGCAATCCCACCAGCAGTGTAAAAGTGTTCTTTTCTCTCCACATCTACACCAGCATCTACAGATTTAGGACTCTGTGATGTGTGCTTTTGGAATTAGGTGATACCTCAGAGTGGTTTTGATTTGCATTTCTCTGATGATTAAAGACAATGAGCATTTTTCCATGTGTTTATTGGCCATTTGTCTGTCATCGTCAGAGATGTCCCTGTTCATGCCTCTTGACTACTTAGAAATGGGGTTGTTTGGTATTTTCTTGTTGATTAATTTGAGTTCTCTGTACATTCTAGTTATCAGGCCTTTGTCAGATTCATAACATGCAAATATCTTCTCCTGTTCCAAAGGCTATCTGTTTGCTTTGGTTGTGGTACCCTTAGCTATACAGAAGCTTTTTAGTTTGATCAAATTCTAGTTATTTATTTTTGATGTTGCTGCAATTGCCGGGGGGTGGGGGGGATAGATTCTTCCTTATGGAATCTTTTCTCAGGCCAGTATGTTGGCCCCACACTCTCTTCTAGAACTTTTATTGTTTTATGTCCTAAATTTAAATCTTTTATTCAGCAAGAACCAATTCTTCTCAATTGTGAGAGATGTGAGTCTAGTTTTAGTCTTCTACATGTGGCCAATCAGTTCCCCCAGCACCATTTTAAAATAGGGATTTTTTCCTCATTGCGTTCTTTTGTTAGGCTTATCAAAGATTAAATGACAATATGTGGATGGGTTCATCTCTAGATTCTCTATTTTATTACCTAGATCTATGTATCTATTTTTGTGTCAGTACCATGCTGTTTTGATCACTATAGACCTGTAGTATAACCTGAAGTCTGGTAATGTGATACCTCCAGATTTCTTTTTATTTCTAAGAATTGCATTGGCTATTTGAGGATTTTTCTGGTTCCATAAAATGAAGTACTATTCTTTGCAAGTTCTTCAAAGTATAACATTGGTGAAGGACAAAGTATGACATTGATGGGGACTGCATTAAATCTATAGATCATGGATTCTTCCAGCCACAAGCATGGTGTGTTCTTCCATTTGTTAACAGCTATTTCTTTTCATAGCTTCATTTATAGAGATCTTTCACGTCCTTTGTTAAATATATTTCCAAGTATTTCATTTTCTTTGGCACAACTATAAAAGGAATAGAGTAATTGATATTATTCTCCACTTGATTCTTGTTGGGATATATGAAGGCTATTGATTTATGGGTATTGATTTTGTATCTTAAGATGCTGCTATGTTTCTTGATTACTTCTTAGAGCTTTATAGCTGAGTCTCTGCTTTTTTCTGTGTATAAGATCACATCATCCACAAAGAGCAAGAGTTTGACCTCTTTAGTCCCATTTGGATACACTTGATCTTCTGTCTTGCCTGATTGTAGTGGCTAGGATTTCCAGGGCTATGTTGAATAGCAGTGGTGATAATGGGCATCCTTGTCCAGTTCCAGATATGAGTGGAAATGCTTTTATTTTTATTCCATTTAATATGATATTGGCTGTGGGTTTGTTGTAGATGGCCTCTATCAGTTTAAGAAATGTCTTCTCTAAGCCTATTTTTTAAAGTGTCCTTATCAGGAAAGGATGCTGGATATTATCAAAAGCCTTTTCTGCACCAATTGAGAGAATCATATGGCCTTTGTTTTGATTTTATTTATGTGGTGAATTTTATTTATGGATTTACATTGTGGAAACAAATTTACATCCCTGGAATATAACCCACCTGATCATGGTGTTTAAATTTTTTAATGTGTCACTGTATTCTGCTAGCTAAGATCTTGATGGAATATTTTTGCATTGATATTCATTAATGATATTGGTCTATAGTTTTCATTTTTTTGTTGGGTCCTTTCCTGGTTTGGAGATGAGGGTGATATTTGCTTTCTACAATGTGTTGGTGAGGATTCCTTCCTTCCCTATGTTTTGGAATAGATCATGCAATATACAAACTAGTTCCTTTTTGAACTAGTAGAATTCCAGTGTAAAAACACCTGCTCTAGGGCTTTTCTTTTTGGGGGGAGATTTTGTATAGTTGATGCTAGTTCAGTGCTTGACATAGGTCTCTTCAAAATTTCTAATTCTTTCTGGTTGAGTTTAGGAAGGTAGCATGCTTCCAGATATTGGACCATATCCTCTATATTTTCATATTTCTGAAAATTTTTTATAGTAATCACTGAGGATCTTTTATATTTCTATAATATCTATTGTTATTTACATGTCATCATTTCTGATCAAAGTTATTAGAGATCTTACTTTTCTGTTTCTGGTTAGTCTGGCTAAAGGTTTATCAATTTTATTAATCTTTTAAAAGAACCAACTTTTTTTGCTGATCTTTCAAATGATTCTTTTGTTTTCAATTCTATTTAATTCTGCTCTAATTTTAGTTACCTCTTTTCTTCTGCTGTGTTTGGGGTTGGATTGTTCTTCCTTTTCCAGTAGCTTGAAATTGCCCATTAAGTTATTGACTTGCTCTCTTTCTGTTTTCTTGATGAAGGAAGGCATCTAATGCTATCAATTTCCCTCTCAGGACTGCCTTTGCAGTATTCCACAGGTTTTGATAGTTTGTGACTTCATTATCATTTTGTTCAAGAAACCTAATGATTTCCTTCTTAATCTCATTCATCTTTGACCCAGCTGTCATTCAGTATTTCCATGATTTTATTTGAGTATGAATTTTTCTGTTGCCGTTGAGTTCAGCTTTTATTCTGTGATGGTCCAAGAAGATAAAAAGAATAATTTCCATTATTTAACATTACTTTTTTTTTTTTTTTTTTTGCGACAGAGCCTCAAGCTATATCCCTGGGTAGAATGCCATGGCATCACAGCTCATAGCAACCTCCAACTCCTGGGCTTAAGCAAGTCTCTTGCCTCCGCCTCCCAAGTAGCTGGGACCACAGGTGCCCGCCACAACACTCGGCCATTTTTTGGTTGCAGCCATCATTGTTGTTTGGCGGGCCTGGGCTGGGGATTCGAACCTGCCACCTTAGGTGTACGTGGCTGTCGCCTTCGCTGATTGAGCCACAGGCGCCGAGCCTATTTAACATTTCTTGACTTTAGATTTATGTCCTTAAGATATAATCAATTTTGAAGGATGATCCATGGGCTGATGAGAAGATTGTGTATTCAGTTTTGTGAGGATGAAATTCTCTGTATATGTATGTTAAGTCTATTTGTTCTAGGATCATATTTAAGTCCATTATTTCTTTTCTCCAACTATTATAGTGCAGGAAGATATCATATTGTTCTTATCTGTTGGGGTTTGTTTTATGTATTGAAGAGCATTCAGGTAGTATGTGTAAATGTTAATTATTAAAATCTCTTCATGTTGTGTGCTTCCTTTGACAAGTATGTAGTGTTCATACTTGTATTTCCTTATATTTGTTGGTTTAAATCCAATTGTATTTGCAATCCCTGCTTTTTTCTGATTTCCATTTGCCTCGATTACTGTTTTCCATCTCTTCACCCTGAGTCTTATTTTATCCTTAGAGGTTAGGTAGGTATGTTTCTTGGAGATAAAAGATATATGGCCTGAGCTTTGTATCCAGTCAGCCAGCTTATCCCTCTTTAGAGGGGAATTCAAGCCATTCACATTTATTGAGAGAATTGATAGGTATGTTGGAGTTTTGGTTATCTTATCTTTCAGAGGTCTAGAGCTTATGTTTATCCCTTGTGGAAGGTAGGCTTTGTTCTTCAATTTCGGGGTGAGTTTACTTTGGTGATGGACCATCATCCTGGTCAATATGAAGAATGGGTCTGAGTACTTCTTGTAGATCTGGTCTAGTTATAGCAAATCTCCTCAATATTTTATTTTTCTATCACAAATGATACTCAGTTTAGCAGGATATAGGATCCTGGGCTGAAAATTATTTTGTTTAAGATGGTTAAATGTCAGTAGCCATTCTCTTTTGGCTTGAAAAGTTTCAGCTGAATGATCTGTGATCATCCTAATATCTTTCACTTTCTAGGTAAGAATTTTCTTACTCTTGGCTACTTACAGGATTTTCTCCTTCATATTAACTTTGGTATACTTAATTACAATGTGTCTAGGAGATGCTTTGTTTAGACTGAATCATGCTGGGGTTTTGAAACTATCTAGTATCTGAATTTCATTAAGTGATTTTAGGAAGTGCTAAGAGAGCAGAAATGAACATGTGGAAAGATTATTTGCAACAAAATAATCCAGAATAATCCAAAATAATCCTTCTTCTGCAATACAGAAGACATAGTTGTCATTTGAGGGATGGGGTGGGGGGGGTCAAAGGGAGAAGAAATGTTTAATGATAAAGAAGATGTAGGTAGTTAATCCAGAAAGTGACAATCCCCACACATTCTGATTTAGTCAGGATGTGTAGTTTGTTTTTGAAATTATTTATTTTGCATTAAAGATGAAAAGCACTGAAATAAACTAGGAAGGCAATGAAATATATCCAAACTTTCTTCTGGTAGAGTCCCCTTATGGAAAAATAGGAAGAGATAAGCCCTGAAAGGCAGTGCAGGTGAGGGGGTGGGGAGGAGAAGCTTGCAGAGGCCATTCAATACCCCATTGAGGAATGGTCATGTGTCCTTTGGGCAAAGTGAGTCAAAGGTTTTGGATGATTGGAGCTGTGATTTAGAAAGTTTCCTGAAAGCATTGGTCTTTGGTGAACCTACACAGGAAACACCATAGGAAGGGAGACCAGCTACAAGGCTACTGTGATCATATCGCCAGGAGATAATGAAGGCCTGAGCTGATAAGACAACAGAGACAGATGGATAGAAGGTAGCCTAGGAAGGACAGGCTAGACAATAGATACTGTTTGGAGCATGCTATCTTCCAAGTCATGGTAAGACAGATTGGAAATGTCTAATGGACTGTCAAAACACTCAGAAAACAAGGTCAAATTTTTCAACTTCCTACCAGGCTCCAGTCCCCTTTAACTGGGTACAATGTAAGGAAACAGAGCAAATTCATGTACACAAGCAAACACAGGCAACCTAGTACAAAAACATACAAACAAAAAGGGACAAATAGCTCTTAGAAGCAGTCTGGCTCCATCAGCCAAGCCTAGAAATGGCTTGACATAAAGTTCAGCCTCATTGATTTAGTAAAATCTTTTCCCTTATACTTGGGTTCCTCAGCAACAGTGCCTGGCCAGTGCTAGGTTGATTCAATAACCTATCACCTCTCTCCCTAGGGAAGGAGATTGTAAGCTCATGAATGTTACTGTTGAAGCAAAGAATAGCCTCTCCCAGACTCCCAGTGGTATCTGCACTATGCTACTTCCTCTCAGATAATCTCTGCACACTCTGGCACTGGTTGTTCATTCTCCTGCCAAAACAATAGCCTTCTTAGTTCACTCCCATATTCATGGCCACCAATCTGAGAAAAATGCCCTCTCCTCAGCAGGAATTTTTAGAAAACTTAAAAAGAGAAACCAAGGCTCAGGCTTGGCTTACTTTGTCTCAGATGCATTTCATCTGGCTTCAGAGAAACCAGGAGCTCTTTTTGCTTTCTCCCACTCTGCTACTTAAAAGTCCAAGTTAAAGATAGCAGGAAACATTCCTCTACATCCATCGGTACCTAACTGGTTAATAACGTATGAATTCTCCATCCAATCACTATTCAACACTTAAAAATCAATAAGGCAGATCTAGATATGCTGACATGTAACTATCCCTATAGTCACTCTTAAATAAAGAAGTGAGAAGAAAGATAGGATACAACATAATCTACCATTTGATTCAGGAAAGAAACTCTAAATGCTGATATGTGTATCAAAAACTCCAGATGAACTCATTTTTAAGTCAAAAGAGGTCATCCTCAGAATGCCATGTCCACAGTTTGCCTCAGTCTTGTATGAGTCAGAAGAAAGGGAATTTAGGAAATTACCCCAGTCACCACTTTTTCTATCTAACTGAAATTGATACAAACTAGTTTTTTGCTAATATCTTATTACCAGGATACCATTTTTTTTCCAACTGTACACCAAGAGCAGAGATTATTAACCCTGTGATTTTATTCCATTGGAGATATTCAAAGTTGTACTTCTGCATCCACAGAGGTTAAATAATGAATTATGAATGGCATCATGATAATGGAATTCTCAGAATGAATTTCTGTAAGCTTCAAATAGGTTTTCTTGGCAGGTTAGAAAAGGCCAAGGGAATGGAAGGAAAACATTCAGAATGTGAAGATCACTCAATTTGATTTTATAGAGCAATGAGGAAGCCCCCAAAGCCATAATCTCAGATTACTCTAATACCATTCAACAATGTTAAACCCAAGTTTCTGGGAGATTTTAGAATTAAACATTGTGGGAATCATTTGAAAATTTGCTTTCTGTCTGATTTCCTTACCTGAAACTCTTTGGAACTTCTACCAAAACGGGACTTGCTGGAAGACTCTGACCTGGGTAACCATGCAGAAAGGGAATAGGGCTAGAAATGGCTGCTCCAGCCTCACTCTCCTTCTGATGAGTTCATGGGGAATCGCTGAGGCCCTGACTCAGATGAGTCAATGAGGTGCAGGTCATTGAGAGGCAGAAGGTGGTACAGTGAGCTTTAAGAGTGGATGAGAAGGGTGATCAGCTGAGTCTGGACTCTGGCTACAGCACCCTGACACTACAAAGCCATATGACAGCATATGGGAGCTTGTTAGAAATGCAGAATCACAAGCCCCACCTGCATCTACAGATTCAGAATCTGCATTTTAACCAGATCCCCCAGTGATTCATATCCACAATAAATTCTAATAGCCCACTTGGTGAGTAGGACTAATGAGAAATGTTTGTTGCATTGAATATAAACAAATAGCCAAAAATGAAGACTCTCTCCCTTTTCAGCCTAGCCTTGCAAAATGTTTAAAACTTGCTATTTTTCCACATCTTGGCATGACTCCGATGCTTTGGAAAGATACTCCTGCAGAGAAGCACAGCATCCCAGGTCCCCCCGGGTCAAAGGGAGGAGGGCTCTGCTCTGAGCTTAATTGGTAACTCCCTCTGATGGCAGACAAGTTTCTTGCCCTTTCCAGACCTCACTTTTTTGTCCACATGTAACACAAAGTCTTTGGAACTAGACTATATTCTAAGCATCCTCCTAGGCAGTGATAGTCTACTATGTATTCATGTGAAAAACAGTAACCTCTCTCAGGTCTCCACATCCCAGACAAAAAGGCCCTCCACTTTCTCCCTTTCATTGCCCCTCAGATTAGACCAGTGCTTTCTTGTCAGAACTCTTCTTTGCTCTTGTTGGCTTTCTTGATTGTGTTTAGCAGCCCTGCATTCTGTTAAAAGACCTCATGCTTGCCTTGAGGCCAGCTGGACTGCAATTCCTGGACTCTTCAAGAAGTCCTCTTAGATATGGATGCCTAGAAGTCTAAGGTTTTTTCCAGATAATAGGCTTCTTACCAGAAAGAAGGAAAACACACACACACATACACACACACAGTTAATGAAAACGAATAATTTATTTTCTTTGGTGTTTGCCACATAGTGTTAACCATCTTGTTTCCACAACCCACAGTGACTATAAGCACCGCTTATGATTCTTAACATAGAATTGTAGGGTTAAAAGTCTCCTTAAAAATCAAGTACCCCAACTTATATATAAATACCCCCTTTACAAAATCCTGACGTATCTCTCAGTCTGTTTGAGTAACTTTATTATCAGGCAAACCAATTACGTCAATGGCAGCCCATACCGTTCCACCAGCTCTCTAGAAACTTCCCTCAGTTTATGGATCACAGATCAGCCCCCTTGTCACTCTACCCACTGGAACTGGTTCTTCTTCATAAAGCCCCACAGAACCTTTCTTTTTTCGGTGTAGCCTTCCAGTTACTGTTCTCTAGTTAAGCATCCTGTTTCTTCCAATTTGGTTCAAATCTCTTTAGAGGGGTCACATCACGTTGAAAGACCAACTGGTCCAGTCTTTTTAAAGATCTGAACTTGAAATCAGTATTCCCTTGAAACAGCAGGATTCAATCACAGATGTTTTGCTCATTCTTTTTGAAAAGGAACTAAAAGGAAAGTATTATGTGGTAGGATGATCTATGGAGACTAGTTGATGTTTTATTCATCCTGTTTGTCTCACCAGGCCAAGGAGAGGGGCAAGTAGAGGGGCCATTGTACTTCCTCTCATACCTCTGTGGGAGATTTGTGTGGCAAAGTCATGAGCAGAGGTTGTCCTCAGACTTGTGTACTTGGCTTTCGTTTTCCAGTATCTTCCATTTCATGGAAGTCTTGGAGGTGACAGGAAGAGCAGAGAGAAGGGGGTACATTTAAAACAAGAGAAAAAAAGAAGACATGCCCAAGAATGAAAAAACATAAGATCCACAGGTAATAGAGCCCTTGCTAGTGTGGAACTTGAAAGATGTGACCAGATCTTGGAGAAAAGAAAGGCTGCCTGGGGGAAACTGGACATAGTCTTTAAAGATCTCACCTAAATGGAATATTATTCAGCCTTAAAAAAAAGATGGAGACTTTACCTCTTACATGTTTACATGGATGAAGCTGGAATATATTCTTCTTAGCAAAGTATCTCAAGAATGGAGGAAAAAGTATCCAATGTACTCAGTCTTACTATGAAACAAATTTATAGCTTTCTTATGAAAGGTATAACCCAATTATAGCACAAGAAGAAGGGGAGAGGGAAGGAAGGGAAGGGGGGAGGATGGATGGAGGGAGAGTAATTGGTGGGAGCACACCTATGGTGCATTTTACAAGGGTACATGTGAAATTTCCTAGGTGTAGAATACAAATGTCTTAACACAATAACTAAGAAAATGCTGTGAAGGCTATGTTAACTAGTTTGATGAAAACATTTCAAATTATATATAAAACCAGCACATTGTACCCCATGATTACATTAATGTACACAGCTATGATTTAAGGAAAGAAAGAAAGAAAAAAGGAAAAAGATCCCACCTAAACTTGGCACAAAAACAACTGAAATTTTGTGTTCAGATCTCACCCTCCCTACCTCAGGCTTAATAATGGAGATTTTCATAGAGGCCATAACAAAGGAGTCTTTTCACCATTTTCTGGTTACAATCTGTGTCTCTAAAATTTAAATGTGACCCCTGGGAAGAGGAGGGAAGCTTTAATTTTAAAACATAATTTAGAGAAAATAAAATACTTTGATTTTTTTTTGTTCTTGTACTTGTTTAAAATGTATTTCCATTATAACTATAAAGTATTGTGGAGGGACTCAAAAGAAAGGCTTCTTGCCTTAATGAAAGTGTTATCTGATCTCTTAGTGATGGGAGGAATTTCAGCCCAATATAAAGCGAGGTGAACTCTTCTCATGTCATTTTATCTGTGTCTTCCTTACTTTCTTCCTCTGATAAATGGAGATTCTAATGCAATGGCTTCACAAAATGACTGGTAGAATTCTAAATTCCCACACAAATGGCCAAATGAAATTTTAAATAAACATAGGATTTGCTGAGGTTGTTTAGCACATGGGTTAAAAGCTTGAGCCTCAGGTAAGAGCAACTATATTTAAACTCTAGCTGGGTGAGCATCTCTGTGTGGCTCTAGGAAAACTAGGTACTCTCTTAACTCTTCAGTTTCTCAATATGCAAGGTATGGATAAAAGTAGTAGTTTGTGGGGTTTTTTGAGAATTAAATAATGTTCACGTAATGTTCCTAGCAAAGCACTTAGAACATGCTCAGTGCTAATTAACTATTATACATTGAGGAAATTGAGGTGAAAACATTTTGCAAAATTAAGCACATCACACAAATGTAAGTCATCATTATTATGTACTTGCTATTTCAGTTGATTTGAAAAGAAATTTTCCCATTTTAAAAATAAATTAAACATCTGGACTAAAATATATATAATTATGACAACAAAAGGAGAGAAAACGTTGAAATCCACAGATGGGGAATATTACTTATGTTGGCCTAAAAATATCCAAACACTGTGATACAACTCAGAGCCAGTTTTCATAAATATTCATGGGATGATTAAGTGATGGAGAGTTAAAGTACAGTAATGAAAACTTCTTTCTGTGTGTATTTGTCTGAATATGAACATTTTTAAAGTTAAACAGTTTTCCTTCATCTTCCAGGCAGATGATACAAAGGTCTAATCAATAATTCATCCTTTTAAGAAAGTCATTACTCAGCCAAGGCTATGATGCAAATCCTGTCAGGAAGCCTTATTTTGGCTAAAAAAGATAACTTACTTTAGTGCAAAGTAAATAATCCAGCTCTGTGTAAACATTCATCCTAGGAATGAGCATTATGTATTTATCTGTTAAACATGCCATCCCAGGGCCAGACATGGATTAACTTCTATATTGCTTGACCTAAAGGATGGCTAATCCAGTGTTCTTGGAGTCTCTTTAAGGCTACCAAGTCTGCTAGGAAGAATACAAGTAAAACAAGAGAATTTAGGAGAAGCCAAGAGTATAGAGTTGGAAGTCCTCAAAGCCAAACTTTCACATAATCTGGGCAACCACACCTGCTCTAAAGGCCAGTCATCCTCTTCTGTGTGAATCCCACTGTGAATAGGGAGTTTGCTACCCATGCTAGTTAAAACTCTCCCATTTCAAATGGCACAAAAACCCAAACTTGCTTAAGCAAAATGGAAATTTACTTTCTCATATCATAGATTATGAACCATCTAGGATCTTAACTTCAGCCTTAGCGTGATCACAACTTGATCAATGTCACCAGGGTCTATTTTATTCCCCTATGTAAGATCTGCTTTTCCCTCAGTGGGATAGCACAATGGCAGCTGTAGCCACCCATTCTCTTCATTAGGACCAACAGAAAAAGATTGCTGGATGACTCACACAATAGTCTCAAGATTACATCTTTTTTATTCTTATCGGTTTAATGTAGGCCTTGTAATATTCAGTCACTATTTTAAGGAATGGGGAATCGTGGGGTTATGCAGTGCTGTAATTTCTCAGACTCAGGTCTCATATCACTGTTGGACAGGGATTGAGTTCTAAGGGACATATCACTAATGAAAAGGTAGAAAAGAGGTATCAAATAAATACAAATGGAAAAACAAAACAAATCAATGCTAGGTGACCAAAATCCGACTCTCTACAACAATATTTACCACTGTAAGTTATTCTAATAATGCTTTTCTTTGGTGAAAGAGAAACTAATTTCTGAAATTTCCATTCTCTGTCCTAAATTTACCTTTGGAAACACAGAACAAGACTACCTCTTCTTCCCAATGGCAGTTCTTAAACTTTGTAGGTAGACATCAAAATTCACTTGGCCTACTTTCTTCTAGGTTAAACATACTGCATACCAGGAAGTATACTTTTTAAAATGGAAATAAAATCATGAGTGCTATTAGCCGAACAACAGAGTCTTACTGTGGAAACTAAACAGAACTTTAATTTTTGTTCTTTTTATCTTGCTTTTGAAGAAAATGGCATCATTAATAAATTTTTTAATGATAAGCATTAGCAAGGCTATTGGGTAAATAAACATTTTCAAGGATAATCAGTTCTGATAATGTTCTGATAATGCTGTTTAGGTAACTTGGGCCAACCACCCTATATTAAACACACAAAAGATGAACCACATATTTTTAAATATTCTTTAAAAATATCAAAGAGCTAAAAAAAAAAAAAAGTAAATATTAGTAGACCTAAAACTAAAGAATATTCTAACCCATGGAGGTAAGTCTAGAATTCAAAGTTGCTCTTGATTTGGGAATATTTTCCAATATGGAAGGAATATCTGTAAAACTAGACCGTGGTTTTGGCTGCCTCATGGGGATAGAGGAAAAGTGCCAAAATCCAGGCTTCACCAAAGTTAGGAACTTTGATAAATCACCACCTAGGATAAGGGTAGGGTAGAGGATACTACCCAGGACAGGACAAAAAAAAAAAGGCAATATCCTTAGAGTGAGGATGAAACAGTAGAAACTCTATTCTCATATGGGCTTATAGGCTAGCTCCCAGTCACCTAAGTGATTCATGGAGCTTAAAGCCTTGAACTTGAATTAAGGTGTGGCACAAAAACAAATTCCAGTTTTCTGAAAAAGATTGCACATCATTCTAAGCCTCAAATTATTCCTACAAATAATTTTTCAAATGCAATAACCTCCATATAATCAAAGATAACTAGGCACATAAGAACTTAAGACACAGGTGCAAGAGCCATCAAAAAATAAAGAACAAAAATGGATTTAAAACCTCAAATAGTGGAATCATCAGGCAAGCTCAAATTCAAAGAAAAGGTAATCTCGAGTCCCAGGTTCATTCAGAGAATGAAAAGGGGGGGAGGGGAAAGAATAGAGTTTCTTCAACAAATAGTGCTAAAGAAACTAAATTTTCACATACAATAATAATAATAATAATAATAATAATAATAATAATAATAAGCCCCTACCTCATAATACAAAAATAAACAAAGTGAATCAAGGACTTAAATAAAAGACTAAACAAAATCACTCTTAAAAGGAGATATATAGAGAGAGATAGATAGATATAGATATAGATATAGATATATTCATATATATTTTTTCTTTCATTTATAACTCCTGGATGCCAGGTGACATTGTGGTATTAGGAGATGGAGAACACATACATTGTTTTTTCTATATAAAATAGGGTCAGACACCACTCTCTAGTTTCAGAGACCTGGTCATATTCTGATACGTTTTTTCTTTCATTGTTTGCTCCTGTTTTCAACTTTTTCCTTACCTTTTTTCTTTTTTGTTGTTGTGGTTATTGTTTTCTGTTTTGTTTTCTTTTTGTTTGGTTGTATTTCTTTTTCACTTTTCATTTCTTCAATAGCAAGGGCTCCTTCACTTGTGTTATGGTTTTTCAATCCCTTGTATTCTTTCCTTTTTTCTTTCTTCTCTAAGAGATATTTCTATTTTTCTCATCTTTCCCACATAAATTTCTCATCCAACAGTTAAGATGTTTCCCTACTTTCTCCTTATCTTATATGATTGTATTTTAAATTTTCTTCATCTATTTATTTTATTTCATTTTTCAATTCTCTGATGACTGGGAGGTAATGGCATTGCTCTGGATTGGGGGGGGGTGTCATGGCATTGGTCTGGCTCAAGGGGATCCTGAGCACATTGTCTAGGGTATCCTTCTACCTTGGCCTTTGGAAAGACGGTTTTGGTAGGTCCCCATTACAACATGCAGCTGATTTTATTCCTATATTTTGCAAAGGTGTCATCTTGCTTTTGTGCAGACTTGTAAGAAGCTCATGACTTTGAGAAATTAACTCAGCCCAGCCCCCCAAAGTCCTAGAATTGCAGGCGCGATCAAAATACCCTGCCAAACAACACCATTTCTCCTGTTGCTCTCATTCTCTCTTTTTGTGCTTCTTCTCTCCTTTTCTCCAATTCTTTTCATACCCCTGCTTTTTCTCTCTTTCTCTCTTTTTGTATTTCTCCCTTCTCACTCTGTACCTTTATCTTCCTTTTGGCCTTATACAAAAAGACCACTTCACCACCTAAGCTCTGAGACAGGTAATTTAAAGTGAAAAATGTAGTGAGAGGAAAAAGTAGGAGAAGAAAGTGAACAAAGAGAGAATACTCATGAGGATGAACCCACAGAAAAAATTCCAGCAACATGAAAAACCAAAACAGTGCACCCCTCCCCCCAAGGGATCATGAAGTAGCTATTGCAGAGGATTCTACCTATATATAAATAATATGCATGACCAAAATGGAATTTAAAATATGAATGAAAAAACAATAAAAGGAATTGACAAGAAAGTAGAAAAACAAAATAAAAAAATGGAGGAATGATACAAAGAATATAGAAAGGATATGGTGGAGCTTAAGAAAATGAAAAAGTCCATCAGGGAACCAGATGATGCAGTAGAAAATATCAATAACATATTAGACCATGGAGAAGAAAGAATCTCAGAACTAACAGATAAAGCTCTCAAGCTAACCCAGGCAGTTAAAGAGGCAGAGAAGAGAAAAAAGCAGAACATTCACTCAGAGAACTATGGAACTTCATAAAGTGTTCAAACATATAAATTATAGGTATCGCTGAAGGGGAAGAAGAATGTCCCAAAGGAATGGAAACCCTTACTGTAAGATATCATAAATGAAAATTTACCAAGTATCACTAAAGATTCCAAAACACTCCTTTTAGAGGGATATTGAGCTCAGGTTCATCTCAATACAAATATAGTATCTCCAAGATACATTGTAATTAATCTGTATAAAGTCATGACAAAAGAGAAAATTCCTCAAGCAGCCAGGAGTAAGCACCAAGTGACCTACAGAGGCAAATCCATCAGGGAGACAGCAGACTTCTCAGCTGAAACTTTCCAAGCCAAAAGAGAATGGTCATCTATATTTAAACTTCTTAAGCAAAAGGATGTTCAGCCCAGAATTCTGTATCCTGCTAAAGTAAACTTCAAAACCGATGGAGAAATTAAATCTTTTACTGATATGCAAACATTGAAGAAATTTGCCACAACAAGACCAGGTCTTTAGGAAATACATAGATCTATTCTATACACTAACATCACGATGGACCACCAGCAAAATAAATGCTCAGAAATTAAAGGATAAAACCTAACTTTCACAATGGCACAAAGGATAAAACTAAGCAACAAACTTTTACAAAAATAATATGAATAGCACAAGCCCTCCATATGTTGTATCTAGGAAATATACCTAATCCTGTAGGACAAAAAGGAGACTCAGGCTAAAGGTTTGCATAACAATATTTCAAGCAAATGGAAATCAGAAGAATGGCAATATTGCAATCTTATTTTAGATACCAGTGTATTTGAAGCAACTAAAGTAAAACAAAAATAAAATAGTAGTCACTTCAACAATACAATACAATAAGAATTTGGAACAATACAATAAGAATTTAAATTCTAAATATTTATGCACCCAACTTAAATGCTCTCACATTTATGAAACAGAACTTAATTGGTCTGAGCAATATGATATTCTATTATACCATAATATTTGGGGACTTTAACTTCTCTCTACCTGAAATATCTTAGAAACTAAACAAAGATACCAGGGACTTAAATATGACCCTAGAACAAATGGGCTTGATAGACATATACAGAACTCATCATCCCAAAGCTAAGGAATATACATTCTATTTGACAGCCCATGGAACATACTCCAAAATACATCATATCCTAGGATACAAAGCAAAACTCAACAAAATTAAAAGAACTGAAATTATACTGTATATCTTCTTAGACTGTAAGGCAATAAAGGTGGAATTCAAATCCAACAAAAATTTTCATCCCTGCACGAGGGCATGAAAATTAAACAATCTTATGCTAAATGACAGTTGGGTCATGGAAGAGATGAAGGAGGAAATTGTTAAACTCCTTGAACATAACAATAATGAAGCTACAAGTTACCAAAACCTGTGAAATGCTCCAAAACAGTCCTAAAAGGGAAATTTATTGTGTTAGATGCTACATCTGAAAAACAGAAAGAAATACACCAGGAACCTCATGAATCATCTTAAGGAAATGGAAAAGGAAGTATAATCCAATCCCAAACCTAGAAGAAGAAAAGAAATAACCAAAATTAAATAAGAAATAAATGAAACTGAAAACAAAAAGAATTGTTGGTTCTCTGGAAAGATAAATAAAATTGATAAACCTTTGGCCAAATTAACCAGAAATAGGAAAAATTAATTTCTAATAACCTGCATCAGAAACAACAAAGGGGAAATAACAACATATACAACAATAACGAATACCCCAGAGATAACAGAGATTATTTCTGACTACTACCAGAAACTCTACACCCAGAAATTTGACAATGTGCAGGAAATAGACAAATACTAGAATCACACCATCTCCCTAGACTTAACCAGGAGGAAATAGAACTCTTGAACAGACCAATAGCAAGCATTAAAATTGAAGAAACAATAAAAAGTCTTCCAGTACAAAAATCCCCTGGACCAGATGGCTTCACATCATTATTCTATCAAACTTTCAATATCAGTGTACACCTATACAGCAGAACCTATTCCAAAACATTGAGAAGAAATGAAACTTCCTCAACACATTCTGTGAAGCAAACTTCACCTTGGTTCCAAAACCAGGAAAGAATCCAACTATAAAGGAGGACTATATACCAATTTTGCTAATGAATATAGATGCAAAAATACTCAACAAAATTTTAGCCAATAGATCACAGCTACACACTAAAAAAATTATAAATCACAATCAAATAGACTCCAAGCCAGGGATGCAAGGCTGGTTTAACATATGCAAATCCATAAACATAATTCACCATGGCAATAGAATCAGAAACAAAGACCACATGACCCTCTCAATTGATGAAAAAAAATTATTTCATAAAATTCAGCATCTTTTTCTAACAGGAGCCCTTAAGAATATAGGCGTAGGTGGCACCTTTCTTGAACTGATTGAAGCCATCTATGACAAATCCACAGCTAATATCATACTGAATGGAATAAAACTGAAAACTTTTTCACTTAGAACTGGAACCACACAAGGATGTCCTTATCTCCACTACTATTCAACATAATACTGGGATTTCTAGCCAATCGGGAAAGAGAAGGCACCCAAATGGGGGCAGAGGAAGTCAAACTTTTGCTCTTTGGTGATGATATGATCTTAGACTTAGAGAACCCCTCAACCATAGACTCCTGGAAGTGATCAAGACATACAGTAATGTCTCAAGAGTATCAAATCAATGTCCACAATTCAGTAGCCTTTGTATATGCCAATAACAGCCAATTTGAGAAGCTAATCAATTAGCTTCCCTCAACTATAGGTTTATAGTAAATTAAATACGTAGGAATGTACCTAACAAAAGAGGGGAAGGACTGCTACAAAGAAAGTTATGAAACCTTAAGAAAAGAAATAGCAGAAGACATTAACAAATGGAAGAGCATTCCATGCTCTTGGCTGGGAAGAATCAATGTTGTTAAAATGTCTATTCTACCCAAAGCACTCTACAGATTCAATGCAATCCCCATTATAATACCAACATCATACTTTGAAAAAGTGGAAAAAAGAGTTCTTTGTTTTGTATCAAACCAGAAAAAACTCCATATAGCCAAGGGAATGATTAGTAATAAAAACAAAGCTAAAGGCATCACTCTACAAGACTTAGGTTGTATTACAAGTCCACAGTAATCAAAACAGCATGTTAGTGGCACAAAAATAGAGACATAGACATATGGAGCAGAATAGTAAATCAAGAGATGAAACCAGTCTCTTATTACCATCTGATCTTTGATAAACCAAACAAAAGCATATAGTGGGAAAAAGTCCCCCTATTCAACAAATGGTTCTGGGAGAACTGAATAACCACATGCAAAACACTGACATTGGACCTGCACCTTTCACCACTTATAAAAATTGACTCAAAATTGATAAAAGATTTAAATCTAAGACATGAAATGATAAGACTTATAGAAGAAAGTGTGGGAAAAATTATTAAGGATGTTGGCTTGGGGAAAGATTTTATGAAGAAGACTTCCATGGTAATTGCAACAACAACAAAAATAAACAAATAGGACTTAATTAAACTGAAAAGCTTTTGCATAGCTAAGGACATAAAAATTAAAGCAAATAGACAACCTTCAGAATGGGAAAAGATATTTGCATGTTACAAATCTGACAAAGGCTTGAACTAGGACCTACAGAGAACTCAAATTAACTAACAAAAAAAGTCCAAACTATCCCATTTATCACTGGGCAAAAGATAAGAACAGAACCTTCTCTGAGGAAGACAGACAAATGGCTAACAAACATTTGAAAAAATGGTCATCATCCCTTATCATCAGAAAAATGCAAGTCAAAACCACCCAGAGATATCACCAGACCCCAGTAAGTTTAGTTTGCATCACAAAGTCCCAAAGTTGCAGATGTTGTCAGGGATGTGAAGAGAGGGGAACACATTTACACTGTTGGTGGGACAGCAAACTAATACAGCTTCTGTGGAAAGAAGTATGGAGAATCCTCAGTGAACTCAAATTAGACCTCCCATTTGACACCACAATCCACTACCAGGCATGTACTCAGAAGATAAAAATCATTTTATCATAAAGACATTTGCACTAGATTGTTTATTGCAGTCCAATTTATAATCACCAAGTTGTGGAAACAACCTAAATGCCAATCAACTTGGGACTGGATTAACAAACTGTGGTATATGTATGCCATGGAATACTATTCAGTTATAAAAAAGATGATGACTTTACATCTTTTGTATTAACCCTGATGGAGTTGAAATATATTCTTCTTAGTAAAGTATCACAAAACTAGAAAACCAAATATTCAATGTACTCAATACTAATAAGGAGTCAGTAGATTATCTAATTCATGCCCACATAGGAGAAAAACTCATTTTAATTCAAGTCAGGGGCAGAGGGAATGAGGAGATGGGAAGAAAGGAGGAGGGCAGATTGATATGCTCCCACTTAATGGGCACAACATATTGGTGTTTGGCACAACTTTTGGGTGAGGGACATAACTACAAAAGGGACTTTACCAAACAAATTCAAATATTGTGACCTCATTGTTTGTACCCTCACATTAACCTAATACTAAAAATAAAATAAATAGTAAATAAAATTGGGTAAGAGATGTGAATAAACATTTCTCTAGGGAACATATACAAATGACCAATAAGTATGTGAATAGATGGTTGACATCATTATTCCTTTGGCAAATGTAAATTAAAATCATCAGATACCATTTCATGCTTACTAAGATGATTTTTTAAATAAAAATGTCCAATATTTGTGAGTATGTAGGATAACTGGAACACTCATAGATTTCTGGTGAAACTGTAAACTAATAACAGACACTGTGGAAAATATTATGGTAGTTCCTCAAAAAGCTAAGCCCAGAATTGCCATATGACCCAGCAGTTCCACTCTTAAGATATATATCTAAAATATTGAAATCAGGGACTCAGACAGATAACTTGTATGGCAGTGTTCAATGCAGCATTATTCACAATTAATAAGGTGAAAACAAAGATTCATCTTATCAATAGATGAATGAATAATACATAAAACAGAATATTATTACTTTTTTTTTTTTTCAGTTTTGGCTGGGGCTAGGTTTGAACCCACCACCTCCAACATATGGGGCCAGCACCCTACTCCTTTGAGTCACAGGTGCCACCCTAAAACAGAATATTGTTTAGAATATTATTAAAAAGGAATGAAATTCTGATGCATGCTACAACACAGATGAATTTTGAAAACATCATGCTCTGTGAAATAAGTCATATAAAATTGATAAATATGGTGTGATTACCCTTATACAAATTATCTAGAATAGGCAAACTCATAAATACAGAATGTATTTATGAATATGTAATGAGAGTGGTTGTTGCCAGGTTTGCAGGAAGAGGGTATGGGGACCTACTGCTTAATGATTACAGTTTCTGTTTGGGGTGATGAAAAAGTTTTGGAAATATACAATGATGAAGTCTGTACTATATTATTATTACATTTAATGCCACTGAATTGTACACTGAAATGGTTAAATGGTAAATTTTATGAAAATTTTAAAACATTGACTTGACACTGGGAAATATAAAAATTGACATAGTAGATGTGAAAATGAATCAAATATAAATTCAAGAACAAATTTAAAAGCATAAAATTAAGAACCTGACAAATTAAACAACATATACTCCATTTAAGAGAAAAGTTTGTCCCTAAAGATATACCAGAACACACAATAATGTCCTTAAAGATACACCAGAAAGACAAAAGATGTAAAATTCAGAAAAGGGGCTAATGAACCAGGGAGGATCATAGGGAAAAGCCTAAATTTTTTAAAGCTAGCATACAGATAGAAGAAAGAGAATGGGCTGAAGTAAAATTTCGAACAGACAATAGCTAAGAATTCTCTAGAATGAACTTAAGACATGAATCTATAGATTTAAGAAGTCAAACATAACCTAAATAGTATAAATCAAAAGAAATCCAGACCTAAATGCATCATATGCAACTATACAAAACCAAAGACAGGAAAAAAATCTTTAAATAGTCTAAATAAAAAGATAGATTCCTTTCAAAAAAGTCACTATAGATTGACAATTGACTTCTCTCCAAAGAAAATGGAAAACTAAAGAGTTCTAACTTATCATCAAAATGGTGAAAGAGTAACAGCTAAGAGGAAAATATTGTCTCTAGAATGAAAGTCAAATAAAAACATTTTAAGGTACAAAAAATGCTGTCAGTGATGACTAAAAACAAAGCAGCACTAAGAAAATGTGAGACTATATTTTAAGCAGAAGAAAAATGATACCAGGTGGAAAGTCAGATATTCAGAAAAGAATAAAAAGCACAGAAAGTGGTAAAACAAAGTGAATATTGACTGTATAATACTCATACAACCTTAATATGTTTGTCATAAATTTAGATATAGTTAAAATGCATGACAATAATACATATCAAGGAAATATTAATTGGAAATAAACTGCTTCAAGGTCTTGGAGGGTCTAAAAAGGTAATTGTATTGATTGACATTACAATTAGAAATAAGATAAAAATGCAAGTTATCATCTCAATTCTAATGAAGCCTCTCAAGGTACATTGTAACGAACCTGTTCAAACTCAAGATGAAGGAGAAAATTCTATAAGCACCTAGGAATAAGCGCCAATTAACCTATAAGGACAGAGCCATTAGGATGACAGCAGACATCTCAACTGACATTTTCCAAGCCATAAGAGCATGGTTATCCACCTTCAACATCCTTAAACAAAACAATTTTCAGCCCAGAATCAGGTATTCTGCTAAACTTAGCTTAAAACTTGATGGACAAATCAAATCTTTTGCAGATATACAAGTACCAAGGAAATTCATCATAACAAGACCAGCTCTATGGGAAATACTTAGATTGATTCTCAATTCTGAACCCCACAATGGACCACCATAAAATTAAACACCTAGACTCCAAAGGCCAGAGCTTGGCTTTCACAATGGCATAAAGGACAAAATCACACAACAAACTATCTCATAATAAGATGAATAGAATTCCATCACACTTATCAATATACTCAATAAATGCTAATAGACTGAATTCCCCACTGAAGAGGCACAGGCTGGCCAATTGGATAAAAAAATAAGCCATCCATATGCTGTCTCCAGGAGACACCTTGCCCTGAAATACAAATCAAGACTCAGGGTGAAGGGCTGGAAAATAGTGTTTCAAGCAAATGGAAATCAGAAGAAAGAAGGGGTTGGGATCTTATTCTCACATACAAGAGGATTCAAAGCAATTTTAGCCAAGAAGGGCAAAGATGGACACTGGTCAAAGAAAACATCAGGGCAGCACCTGTGGCTTAAAGGAGTAGGGCAACAGCCCCAAATACTGGAGGTGGCAGGTTCAAACCCAGCCATGGCCAAAAACTGCACAAGAAGACATCTCAATTTTAAACATTTATGCACCTAACTTACATGCTCCCAGATTTGTAAAACAGACCTTGAGGGGTCTGAGCAATACGATATCCTATAGCACCTTACTAGTTGGGGACTTCAACACCCTTCTGAGAGGACTGGACAGATCCTCTAAACAGAAACTAAACAAGGATACAAAGGACTTAAATGAGACCCTAGAACAAATGGGTTTAATAGATATATATAGAACACACCATCCCAAAGCAAAAGAATGTACTTTTTTCTCATTAGTTCATGGAACATACTCCAAAATAGATCATATCCTAAGATACAAATCAAACCTCAGCAAAATTAAAGGAATGGAAATTATTCCATGTCTCTTCTCAGACCACAAGGCTATAATGGTGAAGCTCAACTCTAACAATAATGTTTATCCCTGCACAAAGTCTTGGAAACTAAACAAAATTATACTGAATGATAGTTGGGTCCAAGAAGAGATAAAAGAGGAGTTTGCTAATTTTCTCAAACATAACAACAATGAAGACACAAGTTACCAAAACTTCTGGGATACAGCAAAAGCAGTACTGAGAGGAAAATTTATAACACTAGATGCCTACCTTTGAAAAACAGAAAGAGAGTGCATCAGCACACTCACAAACCATCTTTGGGGAAGTGGAGAAAGACCCTAAACCCAGCAGAAGAAAGAAACAGCCAAAATTAAATCAGAGATTAATAAAATTGAAAACAAAAAAGAATCATTCAAAAAATTAATGAAACAAAAAGTTGGTATTTTGAAAAAGTAAATAAAATAGATAATCCTTTGGCCAGACTAACTAGAAATAGAAAAGTAAAAGCTTTAGTAACCTCAATCAGGAATGATAAAGAGGAAGTAACAACTGATGCCACAGAGATACAAGAGATTATCTGTGAATACGACAAGAAACTCTATGCCCAGAAATTTAACAATGTGATGGAAATGGATCAATACTTGGAATCACACCCTCTCCCTAGTCTTAATCAAGAAGAAATAGATCTTCTGAACAGACCAATTTCAAGTACTGAGATCAAAGAAACAATAAAAATCCTCCCAACAAAATAATGCCCTGGTCTAGATGGCTTCACTCCAGAATTCTATTTTGTTGTTGTTGTTGCAGTTTGGCTAGGGCCCAGGTTCAAATCTGCCACCTTTGGTATATGAGAGCAGGACCCTACCCACTGAGCAACAAGTGCCACCCTTCACTCCAGAATTCTATCAAATCTTCAAAGCAGAGCTTATTCCCATTCTGCAGAAATTATTCCAAAAAATTGAGAGGATGGAATCTTCCTCAACACGTTCTATGAAGCAAACATCACCCTGATACCAAAACCAGGAAAAGATCTAACTAAAAAGGAGAAGTACAGACCAATTTCACTAATGAATATAAATGCAAAAATACTCAATAAAATCCTAGCCAATAGATTACAGCTTATCATTAAAAAATTCATACACCACAATCAAGTAGGCTTCATCCTAGGGATGCAAGGCTGATTTAACATATGCAAATCCATAAACATAATTTACCATATTAACAGAAGCAAAAACAAAGACCATATGATCCTCTCAATAGATGCAGAAAAAGCATTTGATAAAATTCAACAGCCCTTTCTAATTAGAACTCTGAAGCATACACGCATTGGCCGCTCATTTCTTAAACTGATCAAAGCCATCTATGACAAACCCACAACCAAAATTACACTGAATGGAGTAAAACTGAAAGGTTTTCCACTCAGATCTGGAACAAGACAAGGTTGTCTTCTATCACCACTGCTATTCAACATAGTGCTGGAAGTTCTAGCCAATACAATCATGCAAGACAAGAAAATAAAGGGCATCCAAATGTGGGCAGAGGAAGTGAAACTCTCCCTCTTTGCTGATGATACAATCTTATACTTAGAGAACCCCAAAGACTCAACTACAAGACTCCTGGAAGTCATCAAAAAGTATAGTAATGTCTCAGGATATAAAATCAATGTCCACAAATCAGTAACCTTTGTATATGCCAATAACAATCAAGATGAGACAGTAATAAAGGGCACAATTCCCTTCTTAATAGCTTCAAAGAAAATGAAATACCTAGGAATATACCTCACAAAAGAGGTGAAGGACCTCTACAAAGAAAACTACAATCCCTTAAGAAAAGAAATATCAGAAAATATTAACAAATGGAAGAACATGCCATGCTCATGGCTGGGAAGAATCAATATTGTCAAAATATCTATACTTCCCAAAGCAATCTGCAGATTCAATGCCATCCCTATTGAAATACCAACATCATACTTCCAAGACTTGGAAAAAAATAATTCTTCATTTTTTATGGAATCAGAAAAAAAAAAAAAAAAAAACGTATAGCCAAGGCAACTCTTAGTAATGAAAAGAAAGTTGGGGGCATCAGCTTAGCAGACTTTAGGCTGTACTACAGGGCCATAGTGACTAAAACAGCATGGTATTGGCACAAAAATAGAGACATAGACATCTGGAACCAAACAGAAAACAAGGAAATGAAGCTACCATCTTACAACTACCTAATCTTTGATAAACAAATCAAGGACATACACTGGGGGAAAGAATCCCTATTCAATAAATGATGCTGGGAGAACTGGATATACACATGTAATAGACTGAAATTGGACCTGCACCTTTCTCCACTCACAAAAATTGATTCAAGATGGATAAAAGACCTAAATAAAGGCACAAATCAATAAAAACCCTTGAAGAAAGTGTGGGGAAAACACTTGAAGTTATCAGTCTAGGGAAAGAATTTATGAGGAAGACTCCCATGGCAATTGCAACAACAACAAAAATAAACTAATGGGACTTAGCAAAACTGAAAAGCTTCTGTACAGCTAAAGAGACAACTACCAAAGCAAATAGACAATCTACCCAATGGGAAAGGTTATTTGCATATTTTGAATCAGACAAAAGCTTAATAACTAGGATCTACAGAGAACTCAATTTAAGCAACATAAAAAGAGCCAACAATCCTTTATACCACTGGGCAAGAGAGATGAATAGAACCTTCTCTAAAGAAGACAGACGAATGGCTAACAAACATATGAAAAAATGCTCATCATCCCTAATCACCAGAAAAATGCAGACCAAAATCATCCTGAGGTATCATCTGACCCCAGTGAGAATGGCCCATATCACAAAGTCTCAAAACTGTAGATGTTGGCATGGATGTGGAGAGAAGAAAACACTTTTACATTGCTGATAGGACTGCAAATTAGTACAATCTTTTTGAAAGGAAGTATGGAGAACCCTCAAAGAACTCAAACTAGACCTCTCATTTGATCCTGCAATCCCATTACTGAGCATCTACCCAGAAGGAAAATAATCCTTTTACCATAAGGACACTTGCAGTAGACTGTTTATCGCAGCTCAATTTACAATCACCAAAATGTGGAAACAGCCTAAATGCCCACCAACCAAGGAATGGATTAACAAGCTATAGTATATGTATACCATGGAATACTCTTCAGCCACTAAAAAAACTGGAGACTTTGCATCTTTTGTATTACCCTGGATGGAAGTGGAACACATTATTCTTAGCAAAGCATCATAAGAATGGAGAAACAAGAATCCTATATACTCAATTCTGATATGAGAACAATTAATGACCTAGCACAGGTGAGGGGTGGAGAGAGCAGAGAATTGGAAGGAGGGGCTGGGGCAGTCAGGGGGTGGGGTGGGTGGGTGGTGGTGGTACACCTTTTGGGGGTGGAACACTATTATGGGAGGATCTTTATCTGACACAAGCAATCAATGTACCCTAGTCCTTTGTACCCTCAATGTATCCCTAACAATTAAAAAAAAAAATGCAAGTAATCACTTTTACACCAAACACAAAAAGAATAGAAATACAATGTTTAATTTTCAATGTAATATAGAAAGAAACAAAAAGTTTTAATAAAAATCAATCCAAAAGAAATCAGAGAATAAAAGGGGGGGAATAGAGCACACAAATAGTACAAAATAAGATTATAGATTTAATCCTAAATTTTATCACTAAGTCACTTAAATACAAGTAAATTGCTCCAGGCAAAAGGTAAAGATTGTTAGACCAGAAAACAAATCTAATTATATGTTGTTTACAAGGAAAATAGGCATTTCATAACAAAATTAATGAAAATATAAATTGGGAAAATACTTTGGAGGGGAATTTTGCAATAAACAATCTACCAAGACTTTAATTAAATATACCCTTTAATCCAGCAATTCCACTTAGAGAAATTTACCATCAAGTTATGCTCCTCTTAATGCACAAAGATATACATATAAGAATGTTAATTTCAGTGTAGTTGTAATAGCAGAAGACTAAGCTATTTACATATAGGTCCCTAGTTAAACCATAATAATCTATAAATAATGGTACATTGTTCAACAATAAAAAGTGAACGAAATAGATTTTTATGTGCTGATAGGAACAGATATCCAAACTATATTAAGAAGTAAGAAAGAATAAGTAAAGTGTTAAGCAATGTACAGTATAATCCTTTTGTATAATAGAATTTATTAATATATACATTTTGCTTATTCATGAATAAAAGATTAAGAAAAAATACACAAGGACATACCCCAAACAGGCAATTGTGGTTTTCCCTGGGGAAGGGGATTGAAGATGTCAGGGAAAGAGATAAAATATTCAAATTGTAATACAATTTTTATGTAATAAAATAATACAAAAATGATCTAAAATATTCATTTTATCACATTAAGGAGTTTTGCATTTTGAAAGCTGCCTGCTGTTCAGCTGGAACATTACCTTTGCCTTCTCCTTTTCCCTTTCTGCCTATAACACACACACACACACACACACACACACACACACATCCACCCTCCACAAAGTCTTCCTCCCCCAGGTCATGTCAGAATCTTCTTAGGCAGTATTCACACTAATCACAATATATCAAGAATATAGGCCTGGGAAAATTTAATCACCACAAATTCCATATGGAGCAATGGGTAGTAGATATTGCAGTTTTAAAAAATGATTGTGGACTTAGGTTGCACTGTACAAAAATGTGATGGCCTTATCATATTCTGTGGTGGTCAGATCCCCACATTCACTACAAGCATTTTCTATAGAGCCTTATTAAGGTATAAATTACAGGTCATAAATTCACCTATTTTAAGTGTACAATTTAATGGTTTTTATTACATTTTTGGAGTTATGCAACCATAATTAAAATCCAATTTTAGATTTTCATCCATTTACTGTCCATTAGTAATCATTTCCCACTTTCTGTACCCCCAAACCTACTTAACCACTAATCCTTATGTCTCTATAGATTTGCCTATTCTAGACATTTCATATAATTGAAATCGTGTAATATTTAGTCTTTTGTATCTGGCTTCTTTCACTTAGCATACTGCTTTTGAGTTTCATCTATGTTGAAGCATGAAAGTAGTTCATATCTTTTTATTGCTAAATAGAATTCTACTGTATTTATCTATCACATTTATCAATTTATAGGCAGTTGGGTTGTTTCTATGAATAAACTGGAGCTCTTATAAACAATGCTCTTTGAGTATTTACATTTGTGTATAAGTCCTTGTGTGACCCTATAACTTCATTTCTCTTGAAATATATGCCCAGAATAGAATTGCTGTGTCATATGATATAACCTATGTTTTGGTAACCATGGTTTTGTGAAACTGCCAACTCCTATTAGCCCTTGTTATTGCCTGTCATTGTGATTACAGCCATCCTAGTGCGTATAAAGTGGTGTATCACTGTGGCTTTCATTGGCAATTCCCCAAGTGACTACTGATATTGAGCCTCTTACATATTTAAAAGCCACTCATGTATCTTCCTGGAGAAACTTCTATTCACATCTTTTGCCCATTTTTAATTGGGTTATTTATCGTCTTGTTAGTAGCCCCATTTGAAGGGGGAGCAGTGACAAACCAGAGCACATTCAGACAAAGATGATGAAGAAAGTAAAACAGTAGGCAGCAGGAGTGAGAATACTTGGAGGCAGCGAGAAACACGACCACTGTCTTCAAACATCTGGAGAGCTGCCATGTGAAAGAGAACAAGCTATGCTATT
>CAUYQV010083187.1:10000-18246 GCA_963574575.1 Galagoides demidoff | reverse complement strand
TGTTGTTTTTGAAAAAAGTCCTTTTAGCAAAGAAAATAAAACCATTCCTTTTTTAGATAACAAGTAAAAGGTAACAAGTGGTTACATACAGATGCCTACACAGAAATTCCTTAGCATGGTCTTAAAAGTTTTGGTGGGGCTGTGAAGCCCATTGTGAAGCTCATGAGGGACCATTTTTGAGGTCTATCTTACAGGGGTACAAGTGAAACTCTCTAAGAGTAGAATCAGAATGTTTTAAACCTATAACTGAGGAAATGACATGAAGGCTGTGTTGATCAGTTTGATGGAAGTATTTCGGATTGCATGTGAAAACCCCACACTGTACCCCAGAAGTGTATTAATGTACATAGTAACCATTCAATTAAAAAAAAAAAGAAAAAAGAGAAAACCTCCACCCAGAAAAATTCTTCAATACATAAAATTTTGCATAAAATGTGTAGATATTTACCAACTCTTCAAAGCCTATGGATTCCAGGCTGAAAGTCCCTGATTCAAGAGGTAATCATGTTTCTTTGTTAGGAAAGTAAAAATAATGTCCAGTTAACATCTTTTTCAACTCCTGTAATGGGTAAAGAGGTTATTTTTCTACATAAAGAACATGGGTACTTTGAGAAAACAAATCTTCTAAGATCTGCTTTAGTAACATCCCATACCTGAACCTCATTGTACTTAGTTTTTCAAAATGAAAACTTCTAAACCAAGATTCAAAGAACATCAAAGTGAATATGAGACAAGTCAGTATAGCCACGGCATCCCAAATTCTTACTCTCCTTAAATGAGATGTCTAAACCTGTAGGATTAATCAAGAAATTGCAGACTAGCTGACCAACTCACTGGTACTCTTATTTTCCATTTACAAACACCGCTGATCATTGTTATTTTTAATGTAACATTTCTTCATTTATCAATGCTAATTTTCCTCAATTTATAATGAGTAAATTTTCAAACACACCTAACCTCTGCATACAAAAAGAACAACAACAAAAAAAAGATACACAGTTCCAAACCAGATGGAATGACAAAAAGAAATAACAAACAAAAATAATTAGGGAATAAAATGGTTGAAAATGAAGTATTAGGTAATCTATTATATTAAGTGTGTGTGTATATACAAAAAAAAAGTTATTAACTTTTAGAGAGTTGCTCATGGATACAGGAAAAACCTTAATACTATCAAAGCAATTGCATTTGAGAATTGTTACACTGCCTTAAAATGAAACATTATTGTAACTGTATAACTTAGAAATGTATCATAGACTTGTATTCCCTTTTCTCCCATGTAACAAAAGTTTTTACCATTATCACTAAACATTATCACCAGACTCTCAACAGTAATGTTACCATCAGAATAAGATCACTATGGGTGAGCATTTTTTTATCTGAACCATCTTTTTGCAAAAGTTTTTATAACCATACCTATGATCTCTCACTATTTCTGAAAAAAAAAATATATATATAATGATATGAGATCTATGTGTTATATATACATACACGTATCATGTGATATATGCACATATATAAACTATACATACACACAAATGAACATATGTGATTTTTTTGTTTCATATAAAAATATGTAGAAGAAACCAGGTCATCTTCTCATGGCACCTTTCTTGGAAGTATTACTAATCACTGCTGAAATGGCCATCAGTCCACCTTCCTTCATCCTTTATTACGAGTGCCACTTCAGGGTTTGACACCAGTGTTTTCATATAGTATTCCACTTATACTATCAGCAACACAGCACCTTGCAGAATTCATCTTGCTGATATTAAGCCTATGGTATTAGCTCAGACCCAACTGTCTTTAGAGATCTGACCCTTACAACTCAGAGAAAACTGATACATCATAGAGGATTTCTAGAGAGTATCAAACTGTCCTGAATCTTAATTCAAATCCAAGCTGCCCAAATTCCAATTCTGCAATGGTGGTACTAATGTTTAAGGCTAACAAGGGAAAACATTTTATTATAAAACTAGCCATTTTGACTGACTCCCACCTCCCTTATTTCTTCCTTCCTTCCTTTTCTTCCTGCCTACCTGCCAACAAGAGTTATTTTATTAATTATGTTCAACCTCAGAAGTGTTCTACAATGTTGTTCTGTGGTGGCATACAAACTAGCTAACACAGATATTACAGTGATTTTAATATGTGTCAAGAATTGGGGATTTCCATGATTGAAATACAAAGAAGCATTCTAATTATCCTACCACCAGCAAGATGAAAGTTCAGCGAATTACAGCACAGTCATTCACTAACGAAAGACCTGTATGAAGTTTTCCAATTGTGTCACCTAAGATTTCTCCACACTCTGACATGTCTGTGTCATGTATTAGAAAATGTTTTAACCTGAGCTCCTCAGAATCTATAATTCTGAAAACACCTGGATTGATTAGAGTAATTTATGCAGTAATTTTTCACCTGAAAAAAACCTATACTTTTCAAAAGCACATTCTGAATATGAAATGTAGCTAATTTATGTGTTGTTTTGTAGCACTGTTCCTCATAAGATTATAATAAAATAAAATATGTAAAAAGTCATTATTTATTGTGAAATAAAATACAAAAAAAGGACTTAGTTATCAAATGAACATATCCCCTTGATGACATTAACAATGTAAAAACATTAAATTAAATAAAGCAGAGAAGTAGTCACTTATTTCTGCTTGTAGACTGAATCTTCATGCCTTTAAATGACTATCAAGTGTTAGGGCCTGGACCTAAAAAAAGAAAGAATGAAATATTAATAATGCCCCACCTTGTGGGAGCTCCACATTACTTGACACTGCACAGAAACCGACCTTTTTGTCCTTCAGGCTTGCCTACCAGGCCCCATCTTCTATCGCGAAAGCCAAATCATCTGATCCCAAACTAACTGTCAACTGCCTGTGATGGTGGGGAAGCCAGACATCAATCAATCAGGTTTTATCAGACGCTCTCTTCGTTTCTCTGTTGTGCTCATCTTATCATCTGACCCAGTTGTAGCCCTGACTTCAGAAGCTTAAGCAACTTGATGACAAAATATGCGCCTGTTTGTCCAAGATGCACATTGTTAAGAAGTGGGGTGATATTTTTAGCAGCTATCTAATATATTTGCAAATGAACTCTTGAATATTTCAGACTTATCCAAGTCCCCTGTTGGTCAGTCTCTCCTGCACACTGAGTCTGTCCTTGGCCGTGGGAGGCCCAATATTTCCAAAACATGCAAGAGCCCTCACAGACAAGTCAAACGTCGTTGGGAAATGAGGTTATTGTTATGTCAATGTAGGCAGAAAGGCTATCAAAATGAGAATTGAAGAATGTCACTTTAAGAAGAGAAAGAGGACCTGATTGATAAATGTGCACAATACACATTCAGGCGGGTTTTATCTCAAATAAATAAAAATAAATCAAAAATTAAAAGCCTTTTTTACCTATTTATACTGACAGTAGTCTTGGGGAAAAAACTGTTTAAACTTTGAATGCTGTTGCTAAATCTATCTATGTTAGCTGATCTCCTACTTTAATAACCCAGTACAGAGTATACGCCTATGCATAAATTGTCAGGTCAGAGAACAATTATGACATAGATTATGGACTTGAAATTTTTAATGTCAGAGTAGATACTTGTCCTATAATTTCTACACAAGAGTGAGAGGAGCAAATTAGACATATATTTCGTGACTATACATATGCTATGTTACCCCAAGTAACTGTCTTCTTGGATAACTTGGTCTTTTTTTCTTTAAGGAGAAATTAAACTTGTAGATTTTCCTAAAAATCAAAACAACAAATTTCCTGATGAATACAAGCTTTCCATTAATAGGTAATGTTGTCAATATACCATCCATCTCTCAATAATATATTCACTGAGCTATAGTATATTTTGAAAACCTCTTAAAAGCAGCATAAAATTTATCCACAGAATGTATTCATGAAAATGCATAGCTTAATCAAATAAGGATGGGCTATGTAACACCGCAAAGTATTACACTGATGTATTTGACATGGATGAAAATGAACACCATGAAAATAATTTGTATACAGTGAGAAACGCATCATTCTAAAAGATTCCCACTGAATTCACAGGGTTTTATAAGAAACAAATGCCTTTGAACTTCTCAGCACACACAATCAGCAAGAAGGCTTACCAGTATATAGCATTTTACCTTTGGAAAAATTAGATATGGAAAATTAAACAAGCTTCCACTAGAAAAATGAAAAAAAAATTCTTTTTACACTGTTGTAGAAATAGAACTGTTCTTGCATATCAAATGCACTAAATTTAATATATGGTAGATTTTTATCAATTAATTATAAATAATATCTTTTAATCAAATAGTGGGGTAAGTTTCAAAGCCATCCATCCAAATTTAGGTAATCTAAATGCAGTAAATAAGGGAGAAATGGCCAACATTGAGTATATCCAATTATTATTTACAATGATTATTTTGTCATTATTTTCAAAGTACTTGAAAGTATATCCTTTACAGCTATTTTTCCACATAAATGTGAAATTTGGCTCTCATTGAGCCAGAAGACTTGTTGTCAATTCACCACTTTTAATCTTCTAATCCTCAGTTTATTGCAGGCTTCCAAGAATTTCAGGATATATCACAGTAGAGTAAATAAAAGTCTTTTTTTGAGAATATACCATTGTTTAATATTTCAGAGGGACAATTAATAAGGAAATTAGAAGTTAAAAGTCTCAGATTAATAGGAAACGAAGAACAAACATTTGCCTCTAACTCTAAATTTTGTAATTAATTCTTCACTCTATTCAAGTTTAAAGATTTTTGCAAATTTTATATTGATCCTAAAATATTTTTATGAAAATAATTTTAGAGATTATGGCTAAAAGTTTTATGTTAATCAACTTACACTTATAAGAAATTTTCCCTATGCAACAATGTATAGATGTTGACTGGTTGAAAGTTTTCTTGTTTCCTATCCAAGAGAAGCCCACCAAAGTTTTCTAAGTATGCATTAAAGTGATTCATATCTTCAATGGAATTTCTTAATATGAAGGAAATCAACTAAAAAAAAAACATTAAATGCATCTTCCAATAAATGCTCATTTAAAAATAATTTGCAGGTGCATTTTTAAATGTAAGCAATTATTAAAAGACATATTTAATAGCCTATTCAAAAACTAGTTGTCGCAGCTTTTGTAAGGCTATTAAAAATACTTATTTTTGTAATAGTCCATATATAAGCTATTATATACATTTGTGAGTGAATTATGAGAAATCTGACATTCATAAAAGCCAAATCATGTACCTGACTAGACCTATACCATTCAACAACTTCCAAGTGATTCAAAGGGGAGCATTTTCACAAATAACACTAAGCAGTCAATGGCAAATGCCCATATGAATGAAAGGGTACTCAAACCTAGATGTTATATCAGTGTCTCTAGTAACATCCTCCTTGGCTATATAAATGGAAGTACTACCAAAATATTAAATAATAAACAGCATTAGCCCGTAGGATATATAAAAGAGCTGTTATTTAATTACCATAGGGACAATGCCCAGAATAATGGGTAATTTTGTGACATCGAGTATACCTACCAGGCACTAAACATTCATTTTTAAAATCTCTACAATCATGATACGTATATACAGTTTTCCCTTATACAAACATTTATTCGCTGTCTGAAATCTGAAGAGTTAAGTGCAGTGTATCAGGCACCATTTCTAAATCTAGTTTTTACCCTCTAGCATAACTTTTTTTTTTTTAACAAAGATGAATTTCCAGTGACCTAATTTAGAAATAAAATGCTTACATTAAATGATCAGTCTGTCTTAGGAATAGCAGGGAAATGGCTAGTATTTTTTTCCTGGTTTTAGCAATTTGAGGTCATTATTACCTTTGCAAACATTCTTCAAAGATATCTATTCTTCAGCTTATTGTTCAAGATTTCCCTTGTTAGGAATCAGTATTTGTTAATATTCAAATAATCCCAGAGAGATTCCTTCCCTGGACTTGAAAATCCATAGCCAAACTCTCTCACCTTCCACATGGGACTAGCTACCTCACACAGACAGTGAGCCAAAACTAGTCCTCAAAGGCACATTTTTTTAAAAACATAGTAGATATTATAAAAAGGGAACAAGAAATAAAAGATGTAAGAGAAAAAAAAATGATAGCCTTTTATTTTAAAATATGAAATCTTGACCAAAACAAACGCTACCTAGTAATGATCATATATGCATTTTTAGAAACATTTGTCAAAAGCAAAAATTACTAAAGCTTGAAATAATCCTGACTAGACAATTCTTCTCTCCCTTTCTGTCATCTCAGAAAGACGGTCTGACAGTAATGGTATGACATCCTCTCAGACAAGCCTCTCGGCATTAATATTTAAATCTTACCTATCCCTTGTGATTGGAATTCAGCCTCTATTCGCAAACAAAAACTAAATCAATGTTCTTAGAGTTCAAACTAGATCCCTAAACAGTTTGCCACTCTCTATGCACAGATAAGATAAACTTTCTTTGACCCAAGAGATGAAGTTGCCATGACGATCAGAGAGTCCACTTTCTATATTGATATTTTGCTGATGTAACAACAAATAGAACCAGATCCTAGTGATGATAATGGTGATTAATTAATACTAATATTGATCCCTACAAGCAAGAGACAAGGCTATTAACTTGAAGCCTGAAAAGTCAATTGTTACCTGTGGCAGAGATACTAGGAGCTGATTTGGAAGCATAATAAACAAATGTGCTATCTTTATGCTAATACCTTTAAAGAGACAGTTCTTTCCAGAATGCCAAATATTGCCATATCTGAGCTTATTAATTTAATTGCATTTCTGCTATTAAAAATGTAACCTTATTAAATGATACATACTTACCCCTTTATCTATGGTGGAAACACATGCTCTGGCGACTGAAGTAACGGACTTTTGCTGCTATTCATTTCGAGAGAGAATGAACTGATAATTTTACACAGTGGCAGACGCTGAATTAGGCCAGGTTTCAAAAACATCAGCAGTGTTCTGAAACATCCCATTAGTCCTTCGGAACTGGGAGAGTAACAAAAAATTCCGAGGGAATGTGACTTGGAGCATAAGCACCCCAAAGATCACATATCCACTCACACCTTTTAGTGAATAACAATTGCATTTACAAAAGTAAACTTTCTTGAAAAATATTGTCTATTCCTATAGCAACCTAATTTTAGATTCCTCACATAATTCGGATGAACATGAAAAAACTTCCTCTACATAATATCACTTTCCTTAAAGCTGGGATCCACATGAAGTTATGTTGAAGGAAAGTTCATTGAGAGGGTGGTTTTGCTTGAAATGTAAAAATAAATGACAGGCTGTAAAATCCATAAAATTAGTTTGTTTAATTTTTTTGAGCAAAAGGTTCATTTTTAAATAGGGTTGTGATGCAATGTAAATTACAAGTCCATGGTGGATTCGCCTTGGTTATGGAGAACAGCAAGATCATGGATAAAACCAGCCAGCCAGCGAGTCCCGAATGCCTCATCTGAGTTAACGTGTTAGGTTTGATCTTATTCTCTCAAAACTTTTTCCAGCGGTAATAGCTAATAGTGAAATGGCTAATTAGAGTTTCATTCCTTCTTTTTATCATTTGAAAAAAGAGCTAATTAGTTCTTGAATAGTAAATCCTCAAGCAGCAGAAAGAACACGGGTGAGAAAGGCCTTGGATAGCTCATGAACAAGAGAAATGAGCTACCTCAACTGTAATCTAAAGTTAACTTAATACACACCACTACGAAGATTCAGATAGATGTAAACAGAGGCAAAATACAGATACAGATATAAGCTAGAAAACTGCTATCATAAACGAACATCTTCATGTGTCTCACAGTTACCCCCAAACAAAGAAATAAAAAAATCTGTGCATTAACCCTTAAACATATAATACAATGTTAAACTAACAGAATGTGAAAATCAGGAGCAAATCTCCTAATTGCATTGTTTTCCTTTACAACGTGATAGCCTTGACTTCAATAATATATGGCAAGTTACACTATATGTTTTATGTCTATATTTAAATAGCTCAGAAAATCAAATGTTCATTTGTGAAGATGTACTGGTGATTTTTTAATGTCTAAAATGGAAGTTGATCTCATGTGAAATTCAAAGCTAACACTCCTCACAATTGAATAGGTAAATTCTATCATTCTTAAAGTCTCTAATTACAATTTGTAGAAAATTCCAAGTGGTTTGCTTATTTTTAAAAATCGAGATATACGATATTAAACTACATAGTTCTTCTTCT
>CAUYQV010083187.1:0-5000 GCA_963574575.1 Galagoides demidoff | reverse complement strand
GTGTCCGCGGTCGGGGCTGCCGCTCCCTCGGCTCCCGCCGCTCCAGCCGCCGCCGCCGGCCAGGCTCGGGCCGCCGCCGGCCGGACTCCAGGTGCTCCGGGCGCGCGGGATCCGGGCGCGGGGCTCCTCCGGGAGCCGCGGATCCACGTTTGGAGATGAGCAAGCAAATGAGAAGGAGAGAGAAGGGGGCAGAGAGAGTGTGACAGCCAGGAGGGGAGGGGGAGAGCCGGAGAGCGATGGAGGGGGAGAGAATGGGAATCTACAAGCGAACGGTCAGTAAGAGAGAAAAGGGGAAAGACAGGAGGGGGAAAAACACGAAAAGAAGGAAGAGGAGGAAGGAGGGAAAGGAGAGCTGGCAGGGGGGAGAGGGGGAGAGAGAGGGCGGAGGGCGCAGGAGGAGGAGCGCGCTCGCTCTCCCCTCTCCCGGGCGTGCGGGACAGATACTCGGGCGCCGCCGCCGCCGCCGCCGCCGCTCCGGGCCGCGCAGCTCTAGCTCTGCCGCGGGAGGTGGCCGGGCGCGGGAGGGAGGGGCGCGCTGGGGCGGTGGGGAGGGGAGACTATTCCATCAGCGCAAGGAGGATTGGCTGCATCCAAAGCCAGCCCGGATGCAAACTAGGGCCCTGGCCTAGGTCGGGTGGAGTACAGGGCATCTAGGCAGTGGCGGGCGATGAGGGTAGGGGTGTGTGGGAGTTGGGGGGAGGTGTGGAGAGGGCTTGGAGGAGGGCCACCTTCTGCAGTTGTCACCGCGTCAACGCTGGGCAGCTGCCAGAGCACCCCTCCCCCCTCCAGGCAACTTCTTCCAACAGCCCCCTCTGACGGACCCCAACTCTCTTCTCTCACGCCTCACCCATCTAGCAGGGCACAAAGAAATCGGTCTCTCCATAAACTTTGTGCTTCCAGTTACGCCACCCCCCTCCCCTAACCCCCAACCCCCGCCCTTCCAGCTTCTTGGCAGGAAGATTAGGCCACTGGCAAAGTCCTGGGCGACAGCCAGAGGATCACAAATGCCAACTGTGTGTCTTGGGGCCAGCTAGGTCCTCTCATCTGCCTAGACTCTCAGAAGACCATTTCTTTGCTCTCAAGGTTCCCTGGAGACCGCTGCAGACACGGACCAACCCCCACTTGGCCGGTATAGATGGGGTGCGGAGCAGCATCCTAAAAGTGTCTCTGTCACCCGGAGTTTCCATTTTAAATTCTAAAATTCCTGAATTGGAAGACAGGCAGCTATTTTTCTCACATCCAAAAGGAGGACCGGTAGCTAGGTGATTAGTCTTAGCTGGGAAATGAACCATCTCTAATAAAAATAACTAAGTTCTTTGAAAAAGTATGTGGAAGTTCTGTAGCGCCACTCTGCCCTGTGACCTTTCATTCTCATAGTGCTTCTGCCACAGGAAAGCGCCGAACGACTAATAAAAGAGTTGATGTTGCTATAATTTCCCAAGCAGGTAAGACCCACTGTTACGTGGTTCTTTAGCTTCTAAAGTTTCGTTTCATTCGTGTTCAATTATCGTATGTGTCGTATGTGGGAAAGTGCAAGCCAAAAGGAGAACACATTTGGAGGTGATTGGCATAGTTATTATTTCGGCCAAGTTAAGCTGTAGGAGGTTAGCTTATTTGCTTACAGTTGTATATACGCTGAGTTTTAAATATTTTTTCCCCAAATGGGCTGGAAGGAGCTTCTGTCCAAGTGGTAGCAGAACCGGCTGCTTTAGGTAATCAGAGTTTGCTAATAAACTCCTTGGGCCGTTTAGCATGGATCCCCAGCTACTGTTAACTTTCCCCCCAGGAGGTTGTGAAATCTACCGTTCTGATTTGAAATTTTGTCCCCCTTTGTTTGACTAGCATTCGTGTGAGCCCCACCACATCCACACTCTAAAAGGGTCTGGGGTCAGCACAGAGCCTGGGCTGATGGAGCATAATGCAGGATGTTCCGCGTGTCCAAGGCACTGTAATCAGTGCCATTTATAACCCCATCAGGACGTCGTCTGGAAGGTGTAAAGAGTTGCCATATAAAAGGTATAGCTGAGAGACTTGTAATACAAAACTGAAGACCAATTGTGAATTTTATTGCATTAACCATTAGTACCTATTACCATGTGAGGTTGTTAGAATACAGGGTATTTTGCAGTGGAAAATGCGCTGAATGACAAAGTCCCTCTCCTGAAGAACCAACAAATTAAGGCAGAAGGTACCATGAGAAGCAGGGCCATTTGTGTTAGCATGGAATAAATAAGCAAACAGAGAACCACAGATTTTTACCTCCTTCATTTTCAGTTCATTATAATTAAATTGATGTACTTACAATCAGATATATTGTACATTATGGTTTTTAAAAATCTCTTTACAGGACTGGCTGAGTTTTTATGTCACCCAGAAGGAATGCCCATTGGAATTAAAATATCCTAACAGTGCTTCTTTTGGCTTTTGAAATGGTTAAATAGTCAAAGCAAAAGGGAAATAAATAAAAGCTAAATATGTATTTAAAAGCTGAAAGGAGCACAAATCGAAGAATTCAAGTCAAGGTAACTAAAATAACTAGAATGCATTATTAGAGACAGATATTACTTTATCTAAATTTATAAATATATATCACTGAGTGAATTAAATATATATGAATCGATTAAAATAAGGAACACTATTACATTTTGTATTTTCTCATTATTTTTAATGAGAATGTTAATGATGTTTAAGGGTCAATTTTTCTTTTTTTCTAGTTTAACTCAATAAGGTTATAAAATAAAAGGACAGCAAAACCTATAAGCAGTTATCTCTGTCCAAATGGATATCGCAGCCCCAAACCACATCTACATGACTATCAAACAATGATTATGAAAACCACAATTGAGAAAAGCATCAGGGGATGATATTGCAAAGCCACAGCAACACATGTGTCTGTGATATAGACAGCCACAATTCACAACTAATACCATGTGTATCGCCAATGACGGTTTAACTAAAAACGTGCAATCGTAAAAATGACAGCACAGAAGAATTTCTCATTTACTTAAAAATGAAATAATTCCTTTTCTACACTCACCAATTTAACGTCTACGTCATGGTTTGCTTAGAAAAGTTTCTGCTTTCAAAAATAAATCATTTTAAGTGACACATAAAATCTCGGTTACTTTAAAAGCAGAAAATAGGCAACTTTCAATATTTAATGTTATCTCCAATGTTAGAAAAATGATCTGAAATAAACATCTACCTCAGTCTAGCTTTCTTCATAAAGTTCTTTAGTAGTGAAAAGATATATGAGTGGAAACTTTTTATGAGGGGGAAAAAACTGAAAGTATTCCATGACAACTTGAGTGAAAATATAATTGTATATATTGGAGTCCCCTTTACACGCTGGGATAATTTCCAAGACCCTCAATAGATGCCTAAAACCGTTGGGAGTACCAAACCTTATGTTTTTGCTGTACATTCATAACCGTGATAAAGTTTAATTTCTAAATTAGGCACAGTAAGAGATTAACAACAATAACTATTGATAATAATAAAATAGAAGGCTTGTAACAATGTACTATGGTAATAGTTACGTGAATGTGGTCTCTTTCTGCTCTTACTCTCCCTCTCTTTCTCAAAATAACTTATTACACACTGTAGTCACCTACTTTTGGACCATGTGTAACTAAAACTGGGGATAAGGGCTACTGTATTCTTAAATAGTCATTTTTGCTGGAAAACATATGTATGAAAACAAAATGAGGTGCTTGTAGCAAAACTATGTTAATATGCAAAAGCAAGTGTTTATTTACAAATGAGTTAAATGGTATTTGTTGCAAGTTTATAGGGGTGCCAGATTTTGAAAATTAAAATACAAGATGTCCAGTCAAATATGAATTTCAAATAAGCCACAATTATTTTTTAGGGTAAGTAGATACCAAGTATTGCATGGAACATACTTATCCTACAAATTATTGTGGCTTATCTGAAATTCAAATTTAACTGGGCATCCTGTATTTTATCTGACAAACCTACAAGTTTAGCATTTTAGCATTTTCATAAGTTTATGGTTGTTTATAATATTGTCTATTAAAAAGGCAGAGAAACCCTAAAGTGCTTCCTACAGACATAAACTTATTTAATTCCTAACCCTCATATTATTTAGGGAAGGCAAAGTAGAAGGAATACATTTCTGTACAAAAATTCTTACTTGGCACAGTACAGCGGTGCACTCTCAGTGTAAATGGATTGCATTCATGTATGTCTTACTCTTGGATTTGTTTTTAAAATGTGTTCTTTCCTCCCAGGGATCAACAAATTGATAAAGCAACCTCCCAGGCCACATCTTATTAGGCAGCAAGCTGCCTTCTTTATTATGGGAGTAAACAATATCCAAAAGCTTCAGAAAGACTTAATTTTTCGCCTTTGTATCCTCACCAGAAATTGAATACAGTTTATCTGCCTTGATTTAAGATTGTGACACTGAATTGAACAAGAATGCCATATGAAAATAGTGTTTATTATTTGTGTATCTTTATAATTTCAGCAGCTTAAAAATAAAAATCAATAAATTCATCTAAATGGCATTCCTATTTTGTAACTATGAAACAGACTATCTGTTTACTTGCAAAGGAGCCAAGGGCTTTGAAAACAGTCAGTCTAGATCAGGAGGTTTAACTTGAGCTTCATGTAGACCATCAATCCCTTGAATGAAGTTTGTATGTAAAAGTAATTTTTTAAGGAGTGGGTCTATGAATTCACCAGACTTTCAAAAATATGTAAAAAAAACATCTGTGAACCAGGAGGGGTTAAGAATCATGTTCTCCGTATGTGCAAATGTTTATGCTATACGGAAAACAAAAATGCAGATTATTTAAGTTTTTTACTCTTTGCACCCATCCTTTACATCCAAGTTACTACTCTGATGGAGGTTCATCTTACAGGATAAACTCTATTAACAATAATTCTTTGGTGCTAATTCTTTATAATGCATGACATACCTCCAAGTAGAAAATAAATATTAAAGGAGTCATTCTGAAAATATTAGTAGGCTT
>CAUYQV010083185.1:0-13424 GCA_963574575.1 Galagoides demidoff | reverse complement strand
AGCCACATACACCTAAGGTGGCAGGTTCGAATCCCCAGCCTGGGCCCGCCAAACAACAATGATGGCTGCAACCAAAAAATGGCCAGGCGTTGTGGCGGGCGCCTGTGGTCCCAGCTACTTGGGAGGCGGAGGCAGGAGACTGGCTTGAGCCCAGGAGTTGGAGGTTGCTATGAGCTGTGGTGCCACGGCACTCTACCCAGGGGGATAGCTTAAGGCTCTGTCTCAAAAAAAATTAAAAAATAAAAAATAAATAAAATCCTCACCCAGCTGTCCTATGATTTGCATGTTTTTCTATCATGCCTGTTTAAAAACAAGGTCTGGAAACATGAGACAGAATAAAGCTCACCATCTTGGCCCAATTATGGGCATGACCTTGTAACCCTTGTAACCTTGCCTTCTACTACTCTAATCCTTCAGTACAGGAATTTATGTTCCCAGGAAAGACTAGTTATTGAAATGGACACATATATAATTACTTAAGGTAATGTTCCAAACTCTATTTCCAAATCATTTTTTCCCTTATTCTTGCATTTACCATTTTAATGACTAGAAATGAAACTTTAAAAGAAATATGCCAGAAAAAAAGGGCAAACATAAGGAGTTTAAAACATACCAAACAACCCTACAAACCTAAGAAAAATTTTCAATTTACTAGTAGTAAAAACAGTGCAAGTTAACAATCACTATTAACTCAATAAAAGGTACATGAACTTGGGCAGCACCTGTGACTCAGTGAGTGGGGCGCCAGCCCCATATACTGAGGGTGGTAGGTTCAAACCCAGCCCCAGCCAAACTGCAAAAAAAAAAAAAAAAAAAAAAAATAGCCAGGCATTGTAGCAGGCGCCTATAGTCCCAGTTACTCAGGAGGCTGAGGCAAGAGAATCACCTAAACCCAGAGTTAGAGATTGCTGTGAGCTATGACACCACAACACTCTACTGAGAGTTAATAAGTCAAACTGTCTCAAAAAAAAAAAAATGCATGAACTCATTAAGATAAACATTGGTAATAAAGATTTTGATTCACTTTAAATTATAATATCTAGAGGTGAGGTAAGGAGAACCATGAGAGCAGTCACTCATATTCAGCTGGTGGAATGTAAACTACAGGTTGAACATTCCTAACCTGAAAATCTGAAATCCAAAATGTTCCCAAATCCTAAACTTTATGAATGCTAACATGATACCTCATGTGGAAAATCCCACATTTGACCTCGCATGACAGGTTACAGTCAAAACAGCCAGAACTTTGTTTCATGCACAAAATTATTTAAAATATTGTATAAAATGACCTTCAGTCTATGTGGATAGGGTATATATGAAACTTAAATTTCAGGCTTAGATTTGGGTTCTTTCCCCAAGATATTTCATTACGTATATGCAAACATTCCAAAAGCTGAGAAAATCCAAAAATCCGAAATACTTCTGATACAAGCATTTTGATTAACCTGTAATATGTTTCTAGAAGAATACTGGCAATCTAAGTTGGGGGAAACTTAAAATAGTCCACACCTATGACTCCATAATTGCATACCTAGAAAATCAGTTTGGGGAAATAATTATACATGTTAATATTAGGAATACATTAGTGTCCTGCCCATACCCCCTTCAGGAAAGTCCTTCCCCAACCCTTGATAAACAGACACGTAACCCAAACCCCAGGCTAAGAAACCAAACCAGAGGCAACACCACCCAACCCACAGACAGACTGACACCTGACTTCTGACCTGAGCTGCAAAGACAAATTGGGCCAAATTTCCCTTTATTAGCAATTCCTATTTGAAAGCTAGATAAATATGCTTGGCTCTGGATCTAAGGAGGTATAAGTCTCAGTGTCAGTGACCTTGGGGAACACAGAGCCAAGGTCAACAAAAAAACGTAAGCACATAAGTTATTTGAGTCATTCTTTTCCTAATCCTATATGACTTTCAACATTAAAAACAAATCCAAAAGTGTTTGGTAAGAAATAACCTAAGTATCTGGTTGCTTGTCAGAGAGGAGGATACTGGTTTCCTGTTGGGAAAAACCATCTGCATCCTTTCTAAGCCCACACAAAGAAAGTACCTCCAGCAAAACAGAGAAAGGTGCTTGTTTTCAGACCACAATTGCTGGTTTCTTCTCTCTTGTTGGTTTTTTTTCAGAGCCATATATAAACACAGGAGTATTGACTTACATTATTTACTGCCATAACAATAACACCTTGTATTTGCAAAACATACTTAAGTGGAGGTATGGGAACTGTTTTGGTAGACACTATCTAACCCAAACTGGCCACAGGCTGCTGGTGCTCAAAGTACTTTAGAAATCAACCCATCCACATGTTACAGATTGTTTCTATCTAGCCCCATATTTTTTTTTAAGGATTTGAGGTAGTTTGTAATTAAAGAGAAAACTCAAGTGCTGGAAAAAGAACAGTTGCTAATCTTTAAAGAGCTACACTCTAAGAAAGTCCATCTTCTCTTGGAAGGAAGTCCAAGGATCACAACCTGATCTTAAATTCAAATATAATTCCCACACTGTCCATAGATTAGCTCCAAAATATACAGATTCCTGTCTGGAGCCAAAGTCCCCGAGGCAGCTCAAGGTCCTCTGGAACAAGGGAAAGACACCCAGATCAAAAGCTGGAGTGAAGGTAGAGGGATATGGGATTGAAAACTCAGATTGTCCCTAAGATTCAGGGTTTAAACCAAAGCTGTCAAGAAACAAGAGGACCACAGGCCCAAAAATCACCCACCCAGAGCCCCTCCAGGCCAAGTAGAGGAGCAAAGAGAAGGGCAGTTAGTGGAATGGAAAGAACATGATGCCACGGGTGGTTGTCTCGGGATCTGTAGGGTGAACACACATTTGGAAATATAAATAACATAGACTAGTCCAAAGGAAAAAGGCAAAGCTGTATTCAGTCCAGACAGCTGCTTCAGCCCTCATTTTCCAGTGGAAACTCTCTCAATCCAGCCAGGCTATGGTCTTGGCTCTCCGTTCAGGGCAGAGGGCTCTATAAGTGATTAGACAGATGCTCATACAAATAGGGCCAAATAAAGTGCACCTAGGATCACTCAGAGGAACCAGTATTCATCAGGCCTCTAAACAAGGAACAGAATAGCCTAGATGGAGTGTCCAAGCATCACACCAATCAGGCACTCACCCACATACACACACAAACTTAACTTGGGGGTTGGTTGCTATCAAACAGATCTGTTATCCATTCCTAATTATTCATGCCCAAGGCAAACTGAAAAACCACATTTAAGTCACTTCTTTCCAGGACAGAGAATGTGATTTGGCAGGAACTCAATATTATTGAACTCAAACACAATCTCCTTTCTAATACCAAAATTAGTTGAAATTCCCTGTAATGACCACAAGCAAAAGAAACAATCCAGTTGAACTACGGAAACTAACCAGGCAGGATTTTTGATAGGGTATCTCACCATGCCCAAATCCATCAAACTAACTCAGAAAAGCCTTCAAGCTAATTCAGATAAGCCTTCTAGAATAACCAGTAGATTCCTGCAGAGTCAGGATACTGTCTTACCCCTAAAGCCTATTACTTTGTCATGTAGTAGATATTCAGTAGATATTTGTCAAACTGAATAGGACATACACTGGGTATGAAAATATTGGTATTAAATATGTAAAAACCTCAGAGGACTTCAGAAGTCTGGGTTTTAAAATTATTACTTGTAATCATATAGCAAATGCACTAAAAATATCCTTTAATATCTAGTCTAGTACTCTTCTTTTATATAGCAGAAACCTGAGGCTCAGACAGATAAGAGAATTATTCCATATATGGATTATAGAGCCAGATCTCACACACATTTCTCCTATGACCACCATCTTTATTTGGGGGCGGGGGGGTGAGACTCATTTGCTTTTATCACATAGGAAGGAATAAGCAAAATTTCCAATAAAATTTTGTTAAATTGGGTTCCCAACAAATTGAGTTTTCTCCTTAATGTGTTCTAGAAGATAATGTTCTAAGTTTAAATTAATAGTTTAACTACTCAGCTAATGGGCTAACATTATCTAGCATAATGCATGTTTTTAATACAAGACCTTTCCTGAAAATCATTACATCAAAAGAAAAATATGGATTTTTAAATACTCATGTGGAACTTAAGGGCCATTTCTCTTCAGAATCTGATATCTCAATCTCTTTCACTTAAGAAATCTATTTTCAGGCAGCACCTGTGGCTCAAAGGAGTAGGGCACCAACCCCATATACCAGAGGTGGTGGGTCCAAACCTGGACCCGGCCAAAAACTGCAAAAAAAAAAAAAAAAGAAAGAAATCTATTTTCCCAGCAAACCTTTCTGTACATAAAAATATACATCTCCCATGCACAATCCTAAATCTAGATAAATATTCCTGCCTTTCTTCAATATTACTTTTTTGCCTAAGATCCAAGCCACCATCTAAGTTTCTGGTTTAAATGATGCTTTACAGCCAACACTAGACTCATAAGAAGCAGAATTAGGGGTGATTTTAGCAAAAATTTCATTCAACGTCATCATTTTTCATAAGACAAGGCCACGATTATAAAGTATTTTTCCCCAATGCCATTCAATTAAATGCTAAGGTCTGAATCACAACCTGCCCTTGAAATCCACAAATCTTTCGGCCTCTGTGGAATAGATTTTAAGACCCTCAAAAGAACGTATTACTCAAAAATTGCCTCTTCCCTAAAAAAAAGATCAATCTCCAGTTACCTATTTGCATTCCCTTATTACTAACTGTATTCCTATTTCTAGAGGTTGCCAGTTTTGTTCTTTCTTTACATTACTGCAAACAATTATTTTCTCCTACCTCTAACAAAACGGTAAAGTATATTGATCGTTCCTTTTTGCCAAGCAAAAGTGAGAGCCTCCTCTTGTCCTCTTTATGTGAGCTCATTAAAATAAACACTTTTCACTTTCCACACCTTGAATAGTTTTATCTAATTCCTAAATTAGCTTATGTTTTTCCCCAACCAAAAAAAAAAAAAAAAATTTCTGTTTGCATTCCTTTCACATTAAAAGTTGACATAGGAAATTAGATGATGAAAGTCAGTGAAATGAATAGGCACTTTAATTCCTTTTGCCAGGCACTGGCAACAAAAAGTAGTATTTGGGAACATAATGGGCACAAAGGGAGTCATTGGGCAGTAAAACTTTTGGCTTATCTCCTCATCCAGGATGAATTCATTTGGAGGGGGTAGGAAAGCAGGATAACAATATAGCAAATTTTCCACTTTGTGGCCTACCATTGGTGGGAAAATGCTAAGGCAGAGATTACAGGGCCAGCAACACAGTACAGTATTTGGGCTCTTTGAAAAACATTAATCATAGGCTCAACTGCACATGTTATAAAAACTGGAAATGCAAAGAAAGGAATTCTAATTGCATTAGTGGTTTTGTGATAACCCAACTATAATTAAACTATAATTAATAATTTGTATTTTGAACCTGCACAGATAAAGCTGAAGTAGGATGGCAGTTCAAATAGCCCAGTTAACCCATGACTGTCACTGTTAAAAAAAAAGGATCAAATAGAATTAAGACACAATGAAGCAAATTCTGTTTAAAGATTTTCTAACCTCACAGTACAGACAGAAAAGCAAATGGAATCACATAATTTTTAAAGATAAACACAGAAGGGAAAAAGTAATGTTTTAATCTTGGAGCATAAAATAATAAGGAAGATGTGTATGTGCGTGCCCCCCAGCCCACTATCTAACCCTATATGGCTCAATGGAGAAAGGACCTCATCATCTTTTACCTAGAGCCTCCTAACTGAGGTTCTGGGGTCTTACCTGCAAAGCTGTTCAACATATCCTTTCTCCGTTTAAGAAACCACATCCTTCCCCCCATCCTTCCCCAAAACCTCATATGACTCTTGGATGAGAAATCCTAGAATCTGGGGGGAAAAAAATCAATTCTCCATTTGTATTTATCAGCTTAAGAGGGTTTCTGTTACTTCAATAGAAGTTTGATTACTTAATATTTAGACTGGGTTCATATATGGGCTGGAAAGAACATATCCTTCCTGATCATTAAGTCAACAAAACATGAAAATTTCAAATGTTAGAATTTAGAAACATAGTCAATTAACTAAAAGAATGAAATTCCCCTAGAACAACAAAATTGTGACAGCCTCAAGACATCAGGAAATTGACAGTTTTATCTCAGAAAGTTAGAATAGAACAAACTTAGAGGACAACCATGCGAGATACTAAAAAACAAACAGCAGTAGCAGCAATAGAAGACAACCCCCTAAAGCAAACATCTTACCATCACATTACAGAGAAGCGCATGCGCACAGGTGAGAAACAGAAAATAACTGGTTCCATTTTCAGGCCAGCAAAGAGTAACTGCCTTATGGTCACACGGATGAGTTTCCCACCAAAAAAAAAAATACACTCCCAAATAATTATATCCTGTCACTGACAAAATTATCATTAGAATAAATATTTCAAAAGACGTGCAGTTACCTTATAGCTAGCTCTGTAATACTGTAATTAACTTGGACTCTTTTGATTCTAATCACTTTGGCCGCAAAAGAAATTATACACTATCTCAAACAATCCCTTCTAAACCACGATTGTAAGGATATCAAGTGATTTTTATAGACTAGTAGTCATCTCCCAATATTCATTCATTCATTTATTCACATCCCATTGTTGTATGCCAGAGATACAGTTATCTCCATAAGTATTTAGAGCCCCTTCTCCACCCATCTTAGAGTGACAGATCTATTTATAGCCATACTAAGTGCTCCTGCAAACCAAGGGCAATGTGCAGCAGGGGAAGGAAAAAAGGAGACAAACTACTTTCTGGAGCTTATTGTGAATACTGTGGTTGATACTGAGGCTGATCAAGGTTTTACAAAGGTTAGGAATATATCAAAGATTCCTAACAATCCTTATTTATTAATGTAAACCTTTCTTGACCTTTTATTATGTTTATATTTACTTTGTATTAAAAAAATTTAAAAAGTTCCTTTTAATTAAAAAAATTAAATTAAAAATTTAATTTAAAAAATTAAGTTCCTAGGTGTCCTGTAGCAAAAAGAATACTTCTGTTCTTCAATATTTATTTTGGTTAATGCCTCTCAAGTTCTCGTTTGGGATGTACCACATACTATTCTTAAATCTCATCAATTTCTCACTTTTCTCTCTTTCAAATATAGGGAATTAATGTTTCCAGTTACTCTAATTAGTAACCCATGCATTCTTCCTATCATTGTTACTCAAAGATTTTAGGCAGCAGAATTCTCTGCCTATTTATTAAAAGGTAGATTCCAGGGCCATAATACATACCTACAAAATCACCCCCTGCAGATAGAATTTTGTGTTTTAAAGAAGTGACCATCAAAATTTTTGTTCCAGCACCTTCTGAATTAATTTTTAAAGCTATATATTTAAACTCCTTTACACATGTTCAAGTTGACATCTAGGTTAACAAGTTATACATGGACATAACGTCTAACTTCTTGTAAATATCCACATTTATAAATAAAACTATTAATCCCACTTACGTGGATTAAAAGCTCTCCAAACAGAGATTTAAAAACCATTACTCATTTTTTAAAAAAGAGTAAGATCTTCAATCTTATATCCTTTAATTTTTTCTTCTTGAATTCACATAACTCTTCCATATCCCCAGATTTTTTTTTTTTTTTTGAGACGGCGCCTCAAGCTATCCCCCTGGGTAGAGTGCCATAGCATCACAGCTCATAGCAACCTCCAATTCCTGGGCTCAAGCGAGTCTCCTGCCTCTGCCTCCCAAGTAACTGGGACCACAGGCGCCCGCCACAATGCCCGGCCATTTTTTGATTGCAGCCATCATTGTTGTTTGGCGGGGCGGGCTGGGAATTCGAACCCGCCACCTTAAGTGTACGTGGCTGGCACCTCATATCCCCAGATTTTAACATCAATACATTTTTATTAATCACTCTAACATGCATTCCTATAAATGAAATGTATACATGATTGACATCTTAAATTTCCTACCACCGTAGTTTTAGATATGTTTTAAAATTTCTTATAGGTTTCTAAAATTATTCCACAATTGATCAAAACTAATATATAACAAAAGTTAATAAATTTACTGTAATATGAAAGCCTTCAGTAATATTTCTCTTAAAGAGATGAATGGGTTTTTTATATAAATTTTTACTTATTGCTAGAATGAGAAATAATTCGGCATCAGTTCTATTCCTGTTTTTTGTAAGTAGATGAATTTTATATGTAAATATAAGCCTGAGAAACTTGTTCTTATAAATAGATGAAAATAGAAGTTTTGCTTCTGTGATGTCATTCAATTCTTTTGACTTTTAGTTATGTAACAAAAATCACATCACCACTTGTCAATATCTTTAAAGATCAGTGGACAACTTGAGTATATTCAATTTATTGAAAACAAAGAACTGAAAATGGTTTGTTATCTGGTCACATTAGTCATTCACTATCTTAACACCAATACTGTATGTTCAGTTTTTCCTTTGGTTTGTGCCTTGGAGGGTTTTATATTCAAGGCCAATGCACCACCAAAATTTAGGATGAAAGAATAAATTCCTTTCTCTCCTAAGTGGTTCTAGGGCAATTGTGAAGGGGCAGGTGATAGAATCGAGTCTACATACAGTTGAACACCAATTTTCCTTACAATCTTAGCACTGCCCTCCTACCTCTCAGAATATCTGCATATAAACATGTATATACCAGATTCAACACACTGACTGGAGCTCCTGCATTCAATCATCCATTCATTCCACAATTATTTATCACATACAAGCCAGACAATTATCCACTCACTGGAGATACAGCAGTAAATAAAACAAGGAACTCCCTGCCCACGTGGACCTTCTAAGTGGGAACACAAAATCTGTAGGGTCTGTGTGTGGTGCTACAGCCAGACCTTCCCGAGCCTGTGGCCTGAGCAAGGCATTCTGTACTCTCCACTCCCCTCAAAGAACTATATACCCACTGTGATGGTTTAATTTTCTTGAACTTGACAGGATTGAAGAATACCTAGAAACCTGGTAAAGCATTACTTTGGGTGTTTTATGAGGGTGTTTCCCGAGATCAGTGTGTGAGTCTAAGATGGACTAGGTGCGGAAGAAGTGCCTTAATGTGGGCAGCCACCATCTGATCTTCTGCAGACCCAGAAAGAACAAATACAGGAAAGAAATGAATGTAACAATCTTCAGGATCTAAGATATATTTATCTCCTGCCTTGGGCAACAGGACTCTAGGCTTCCCAAACTTTGGACTCCAGGACTTACACCAGTGGCCCCTCAGCTTCTCAGGTCTTCAGCCTCAGGCTTAGAGTTATACCATGAGATTCCCAAGTGCTGAGGCCTACAGACCTGGACTGACTGAGCCATGCCATAGGCTTACCAGGGTCTCCAGCTTGCAGGCAGCCCATTAAAGGACTTCTCAGCCTCTCACAAGAGCCAATCCCCCTAATAAGTCCCCTCTAGACACATATCTACACAATCATCTTTCAGTATCTATGCGAGATTTGTACCAGACCTCTTGCAGATATCATTGACACATAAGTCCCCAATATACAATGGCACAGTATTTGCATATAAGTGATAGACATTCTGTATATTTTAAGCTACCTCTAAAATACTCATAATACCTAATAAAATGTAAATGCTATGTAAATAATTGTCATACTCTATTGTTTAGGGAATAAGGAAAAAAGTCTATACATGTTCAGTATAGACAAAATTTATAAATATAAATATATATATACACACACACACACATACACACTTTTTTTTTAAACAGTCTCACTGCCCCACTGGGTAGAGTACAGTGGCATCATAACTCACAGCAACCTCAAACCCTTGGGCTCCAGTGGTCCTCTTGCCTCAGTTTTGCTATTTTTAGTAAAGACAGGGTCCCATTCTTGCTCAGGCTGGTCTCAAACTGCTGAACTCAAGCAATCCACCTGCCTTGACGTCTCAGAGTACCAGGATAACAGGCATGACCCAGCATGCCTGACCTTATGTTTGAATATTTTTGACCCATGATTGGTTGACTCCATGAATACAGAACCTATCAGTTGTGTACATATCCTATTAGTTCTGCTTCTTGGAGAATCCTGACTAACACACACACTTAGTCACCAGACAGTTTTTAAGCACCTACTGCCTGCCAGAACCTTCACTAAACCCAAAGAAGACAGAGAATACAGACTGATGCTTCACACTGTGCAATGAACATAAAGCCTCTCATTAAGATTCACCTTGTGTAATACATTGAGTCACTATTTAAATAAATTCAAGTTCTATAAAGCAAAGATCCATTACCAGGATCAACTGACTTCTCCTCTATATACATAATATTAATCTACTGGCTGAGCTTAAAATCTGAAACATTTTATTCCCAAACTATGGATGTAAATCAACCACATCCTGGCTACTGACTGATTTTTAACCACTGACAAACAACTAGTCCTGAAGACCAAACAATAAACGTTCATCAAGAAAACAAAGTCGGCTCGCCTGTGGCTCAATCAGCTAAGGCGCCAGCCACATACACCTAAGGTGGCCGGTTCGAATCCCCAGCCCGGGCCCGCCAGACAACAATGATGGCTGCAACCAAAAAATGGCCGGGCATTGTGGCTGGCGCCTGTGGTCCCAGCTACTTGGGAGGCAGAGGCAGGAGACTCGCTTGAGCCCAGGAGTTAGAGGTTGCTATGAGCTGTGATGCCATAGCACTCTACCCAGGAGGATAGCTTGAGGCTCCATCTCAAAAAAAAAAAAAAAAAAAGAAAGAAAACAAAGTCAACCACCCATGAAAAGCAACAGTATAAAATGCACATTTCCTAGGGTGGAAACTTCCATCAATCAGATCAACTTTTGGTGAAAATTAAAGTCCACCATGTCATTTAATTAAAAGTGTTTTAAGTTCCTAAGTTAAATGACTCCAAATGTTTCTTATCAAGGAAAAAAGCCTCTGCACCCAACCCCACACTAACAATTTATAACTACCATAAGACATTTTACAACGGCCCTTTGTAAAGGATGATCCTCATGTAGCTAGTCAATTTCCCATCCTCTTTTTTGCTGTTGTTGTGGCTTTTTAAAATTATGATTAGAATATCTACAGTCAGGAGATAAAATAGTTATTTCAAAAGTTAATATATAATATATAATAAGAGTTTCTTCTCCACTAGAGGTAATAAACAGTATACATTTAGCAATAGCTACTTCACATCATTAACCCTTGAACGTGAAAGCAGCTGGCATGGGGAGGAGGGCTCTGACAGTGACAGAGAACAAAGCAGGCAGGACCACAGCAAAGCAGAACTCCTAACTCTGCTTTCAAAAGCAGAGTTGAAACCCAACAGCCTGACCAAAAGAACTACCCAGAATTATAACTGTAATCAAAGGAGGGAAAAACGCTCTGTAATGTTCCATCTAGATCAAAATATTATGATTCTAAAAACACGCCAAAGTCCAGCAAGTCATACTAAACTTATCTGACCTCTAAATGTACTACAAAGATATAATGAAAAAGTATTTGAATTGTGTAGTGAATAAGGGATATTATTACAGTCCATGGACACTGGGTATAGCCAGAAAATTCCAGCCTCTGAAATGTAGGTTAATTATGAATTTTTTTTTTAAAAATCACCAATGATGGGAAAAACTGGTATCATGTGCCTTGATGAGATGCACTAAGAAGGATACAATGTCACCTACGTAATATTCCTTCACAAATGTTTAATCTCAGTCTTATCATAAAGAAACAACTAGTAAAGTAGTATCTCAAGAATGGAGAAGAAAGTATCCAATGTACTCAATACTAATACAAAACCAATACATAAACAACTACATGCCTACACCAAAGAAAAAACACATGTATCAGTCTAGGAAGGGGAAAGGAAAGAGGCCAGCGAGAGGAAGGGGGAGGAGGGAGGGCATCGGGCAGGATCTCATCTAATGTGCACAATGTGAGGGTCTTCAGCACACCCCCCAGGTGAAGGGCTCAACTACAACTTGAACTTTACCTTAGAACTGAAAACAATGTAATCTAAACATTTGTACCCTCATGTTAATCGGAAATTTAAAAAGATGAACAATTAGACAAATATAAACTGAAAGAAATTCTGCAAAGTAACTGGGTTCTTCAAAAATGACAAAGAAGATAAAAAAAGGCTGAAAAACTATTCTAGATTAATTTCAATAAATTCATATTGAACATTTACTATGTGGAAAGAGGTATAGTGTGGTACCTAAGGATTTGGAACTAAGAATATAGGAAATCAAATTCTGGCTCTAAATCCTACGTCCACCCTGTGGACAAGACATTTATCTATGCGAGGACCCAATCTCCTCTCTGTAAAATAAGGATAATCAGACCTTTTTCAAAAACTCATAGTTAAATGAATATGTCTATAAAGGTCCTGAACAGTAGTGGGCATTTACTAAGTGCTCCCTAAATGTAAGTGATGATACTGGTAATAGTAAAGAGCCACCAAGTGTTAGAGGAGAACTAGAGAAAGACTAACATTGTCACAACCATCACTGAGCTTACAGTGAGATGCAAATTAGGAAACAGAGGCCAGGCAATTCTAAGACTGTGATACATGTATTTTGGCTGGTGAAAGGCAGCTGTTAAGTCTTTCCAAGCAAAGACTTAATGTCAGAATCCAGGTAAAGGAAGAGAGTAAAGGGAGTTAACAAAGGAGAAGTCAAACTTTTTTTTTTTTTTTTTGAGACAGAGCCTCAAGCTGTCCCCCTGGGTAGAGTGCTGTAGCATCACAGCTCACAGCAACCTCCAACTCCTGGGCTCAAGCAAGTCTCCTGCCTCAGCCTCCCAAGTAGCTGGGACCACAGGGGCCTGCCAGAACACCCGGCTATTTTTTTTTTTTTTTTTGGTTGCAGCCGTCATTGTTGTTTGGCGGCCTGGGCTGGATTCAAACCCAGCACCTTAGGTGTATGTGGCTGGCGCCTTAGCCACTTGAGCCACAGGTGCCGAGCAGAGAAGTCAAACTTAAGTACCGTGAGGCTGGTGAGGCAGGAAGAGCTGGGCACCAACACCAGCTCCTGGCATGGCAGCTGGACAGCGGTCATGCCAGTCACAGAGCAAGGGAACACAGGGCATGAGAAGGCTTATGGGTAAAAATAAGAGCAGGTTCCATCTGGGTCAGCCTCAGCAGGAAGGGCCACCCCAGGGGAATTATGCTAGAGTAACAAAGATCTGCAGTAGAAAAGTCTTAATCTTGATTTAAAAAAAAATACAGTCTGCATTCCCCAAATGAAACAACTAAACCAAACAGATTTTATCTTGCTCTTGCCTGGGCTCCAATTTCAAAGGTGATTTTTAAAATACGATAGTCCCATCAATCTTATGTATTTCATAGTGTTACTCTTTAACAGATACTAAGGGCTGGGTGCCTCATGCCTGTAATCCTAGCAGGCTAGGAGGCC
>CAUYQV010083184.1:0-16546 GCA_963574575.1 Galagoides demidoff | reverse complement strand
ATGTTCTTCTTGGCTTGGCGCCTGTGGCTCAATCGGCTAAGGCACCAGCCACGTACACCTCAGGTGGCGGGTTCAAATCCCCAGCCCGGGCCCACCAAACAACAATGATGGCTGCAACCAAAAAATGGCCAGGCGTTGTGGTGGGAGCCTGTGGTCCCAGCTACTTGGGAGGCGGAGGCAGGAGACTCGCTTGAGTCCAGGAGTTGGAGGTTGCTATGAGCTGTGATGCCATGGCACTCTACCCAGGGAGATAGCTTGAGGCTCCGTCTCAAAAAAAAAAAAAGAAAATGTTCTTCTCAAAGCAGTATTTTTAATATTTGTGTGGTTGGTGATGGATAAACTTCATCTTCAACTAATTATTACTGGAGATATGAAAAATAAACCAGAGAGAAACTCAACAGAGCTGAGTGAAGCCCTGGGAAGATTAAAGTCTGGCCACCCCTGACCTGTGGTCACTAAATACGGGATAAGCAGCTGAGAGAGGGCCCGAGAGCTGGGCTGGCGGGAGGCAGGCCCACAGCGACAGTTTCGTTTCAACAGTTCCTTGATTTCAGATTAATTTGGTTGTTTCCGTCTAGTGCGAGGCCTATGGAGAAAGGGGCTCACTTCTGGTTTTGCAGTTTTGCAGCAATCCTTATAATCCAGAGTGATGGTTTCATCTGTCTGCATCACATCGTCTGGCCAAACAACCTTCTACTTGCAGAGATGCACTGATGAGCTCTCCAGAATGTATTTATCTTAAACTCATGTATAATTTCCTAAATGTGTCTTGCTACCAAGAGTTAAAGATATTATCCCTCCAATCCCTGTGATAAAAACGGACTGATATGGGGCGTGTGCACCCACCATGGGGACACCGCAGCTTTGCACAGTTTTTAACAGTGCAGGTGACACGAGGTGCCAGCACTGAACGCGGTCCACACTTGCATATGCACATTGCCCAGTAACTCTCCTAATTTCATCAACAAAGTAACCAGAATCCATCAACCGCCCTGACGTCCCCCATCACGAGGCATCAGGCCGCAGCGCACTGTCAATCTCCTGGCCAGCCTTCTCTCGGTGCGATGTATCTGTATTCCATATGCAAATTCTCTAGTGAATGATTTTCCTGTTTTGTAAGCTAGACTGCACCTGTAACATGTGAGATTGAGTTAAAAATGACAAGCAGACAAGCATAAGGCACATTATCTTGACAAACTCAGCCTCCGAAAATTACCCTGGGCCTGAATTATTAAAATAACAAGGACTATTTCACTCAGCTGTGCAGAAATGATCCTAATTGTCCACTTTAGCTAAGTCCTCTCCATCTCTGAGATCGGTCAATTTCCATCGGTGGCTTGCAAATTTCCCGACTCCCATTAGAGGCGGGCACAGCAGCACCCCAGTGCACCCTCATTTATTTTAATAACCTGCCAAGCAGACATGAAAATGTTAAAGTTATAAGGCTACAACATGACAGGATCCTGACTTGTCAGAGCCACATTATAAGCTAGTTAAAATACTTTCTTTCTCCTTTTCATGTCTTCTCAGGTAAGTGGGGAACTAATTGTCAAATTACTAATTTTGTTGGCATTAATATCAATACGAAGACAAGAAGAGCACGAGTTGTTGAGTGAGGGGTTTTTCTTCCACTCCTTTTGCTGCTGATGGGGAAATTACCCTGGAATCAAGTAAAGAATTAAATGTGTATGATCCACTCGCTATTTACAACTAACCTATCCTTGCAAGCACTATTTGCTACTGCTGTTAGTTCACCAGAGCCATGCTGTGCCATCTGGCTTGGTCGGGGGTCTTTGTGTGCAGGGCATCCTGATAACAAATAAATATTAAGCATTTACTCTGTGCTAATGCAGCACACATGCATGTGTGTGCTGGAAGACCTTGTAGGTGAAATCCTTACATGTAGAGCTTCCCATCTGGTTATAGTGTGGGTGATCCTCCTCTGGATATCTCCTGTTGCTCTGGAAAAATCATTATGAATATCATCCCCCTTCAATCTCAGAATTTTCCGGTTTGGGTGATAAATTCTGATTATCCTGTTACAGGGAACAGAACTTACACTGTGGGTTACTCCTGACATTGCCGGAAACGTGCTTTTTGAAGCAGTTTGTGAAGGATGTTCACACATGGAAAAGGCAGAGTGAGCAATAGGGTCTGTGCAAAAAGTGGGGCTGGTCAGCAGGAGAGTAAAATAGCACCGGTCAGGAGGAAGTGGACCCAGCAGCTTTCAATTATTTTCCTTCTGAAAGCAAAACAAAAAGTGAAAAAAACGTTTTCTAAGACTCAGGATATCTGGTGCTGTTCACCTATTGGGTTTTACTTGTGGCAAAATACAGAGATTTAGTTACAGAAGCCAAATCAAAAGGAGAAGAAACAGAGCTCTAATCTGGGACTGGCTCATTCAAAGACTGAGGGGACTCACAGAGCACACGTCTGTTTAAGGGTCCAGTGAAAGCACACTGTGAACTTCATTTGTTTGATGACCGTTGATTTCTCAGTGCAGACCCTCTTCCACTTAATAAAACAAAACCTTGATTTTGGCAGTCAAATTGTGGGATGCCACGAATTCTGGAACATTAAAACTTTATGTGTTACTTTAGTTAATTCACCATATTTGCCTATTTTCTCACAGTGTATTTATTTTTTAACATATTTTTTCTCATGCATTTAAAAGTAGTTTTTCCAGAATGATTATCTAGCACAGCAACTTTGCCATTTTTTTCCACATCAGCTGCTGATCTTTTGTTCTGATGCACTGTTTACTCCTGCGTCTCTTCACCCAGACGGTTGAGATGTTTGCTTGTTTGTTTTGTTAATATTAGGCTTTGTAGGCAAAATATTCCCCTCCAAAATTTATATACAGGCATGGAAAATTTCTCATCAAGTAAATGAATTAATATTTAATAGCATTTTAAGGAGTGGTATTTATTTATGATAATGTTGGAGAGGCTGTAACCTAGAAATGAAAACACTACAGCTGTGAGTTTTGGAAGCACATTTAACCTTGCAATCAAGATGAGTCTTAGGTGGTGATAAGGTAAAGTAGAGAAAAAGAACAAACATTTTTGCAGAAGAGATTATTCAGGTAAGAGAAGAGAGCAGATTTGCATATCAGAAAGAGTTGAAACCAAGTCCCAGCCCCTGGGCACACGAAGAGGAAGGGGAGGGAGATGCTGGGGTAGCAAAGACCTGGTGATTTTAAGGTTGCCACTGTCCACAGAGGGAAGGTCCAGTCTGCTCCTGTCTGGGCATGCACACTTCACTTTCTACAAGTGTTTGAGCCTTTGGACATGGGATCAGAAAGTGGCTACTTCACCCAGCTGTTGTCCTTCAGCCCCTGGGCTCATACCAGTCCCTTGTGTGACTGGTTATATTATTTAGCAGCATAAGGACAATGCCCAGAAGTTGTGAACATAAAGTGTATTAGTCTTCTCAGGTACCGTAAACCAAATACCAGGGCCAGTGACTTCAACAACAGACAGCTGTTTTGTCCCAGTGCTAGAAGCTGGAAGTCTGTGGTCAGAATGCCAACATGGTCATTTTCTGGTGAGGACTCTCCTCCTGGCCTGCAAACGGCCACCTCCTTGCTATGTCCTCACATGGCCTTTCTTTGGCGTGTGTCGATAGGGAGAAAGCTCTCTGGTGTCTCTTATAAGGACACCCATCCCATCAAGAGGACCCCCTTCTTCATGAACTTATATGATCTTAATGCTCCCCACAGGCCCCATTTCCAAGTATAATTACACTGCAGGTTAAAACATCAATATATCAACATAAGAATCTTTCAGGGACACAACTTAATCCATGGCATAGTGATCAATTGCAACTCCAACATCAATATGTGCCAGGAAAGTATCTGTGACTGTAGATCATACTTAAAAGTAACATTCATGAAGACAAATATAGAACATTTGGGTATTTCTTTATATATAATTTTTATGAACAAGGACATAGTGAGAAGTGAAAGTTAAAGGCAAATGACATTGAGCTGCTGCTAACCTTGAAATGTGGCCATGGCATATGACTAGTGACACAGAATGTGGCTGTGACATGTGACTGGTACAGGTTTGGGATGGCACCATTCGGTTCCATGGTCAAGTGCATGGGAGCACTCTTTCTCTCCCCAACCATGGACTAAGTGTTAAAGTGTTAAAGTAAAATTATTTCTATGTAAATTCTCAGATTTATTCCTACTACATACTTGTGTGTAGCACAAAGTAGTCTACTTCCTGCTGAGTGAGAGCGTGTAAAATTGATTATTTCATGCCATGGCCTTAAAGAGACATATTGGGACATTGCTCAGTACACTATCAACAAAATCACACAATTAATTTATTCTGACAATCATTTCTGAGCACCATTTTTTCAAATGTTAAAAATCTGGAACAGAACAGATAAAAATTCCTTCTGCTTCAGTATTTATTCTTAAGCTATAAGTAAAGGGGACTTTTATAGAACATCATAAATTAAATTTGTGTACATAGAGACTTAAACTTCCACCCAAGATGGAGTAAAAAGGACTCAATTTATCATCTCTCCAAACAATAACATATGGACAAAATACATAAAATTGTTATTTTCAAGATATTGGACACCAGCCACAATGAATGATTATTCTTGTATGCTGAAAAAAAAATGCAGAACTCTAACTTTGTCCCCACCTTAAAGTAGTTTTCAGACCATACTACAGAAGGAAGTCACCAAGGAGGAGCCTGGTATGCTCCCTAACTTGAGTCGATGGGCATGAAAAGCCCGGAAAACCAAGATGGCTAGTATATGTCTGGTGGTACTGGTGACAGGTGTTAAATTAAGTTTGGCCCAAAGCCCCTTCTGTATATGGAGTCCATACATAGTGAAGTACAACTTCACTTAGTATGTAAACAAATTGAAATCTGACTGAAGTATGTATTATTGTAGCAAATAGCTGATTCTCTACCTATCAAGCAGCCAAGCTTCATCAAATCACAGGATATCAACTACTTAGACCATGTCCAAATAAGGCAAATGTCTCATCATACCAAGGCTGAATAAGGCAAATGTTAAATTGTAACCAGTTAGGCTGTTTCTGTATGTCACGACCTTTTTCTATATCAATACTGCCCGCACATGTGGCTGGGGGGAGCTCTCTGAGCCTCTACTGCTTCTGAGTGCTGCCAAATTCATGAATCATTTTTTGCTCAAATAAAGTCTGCTAAATTAATTTGTCTAAAGTTGTTCTTTGTAAAAAAAAAAAAAAGAAGGTTTCTAAAAAGAAAATTTTGGTTACCTGCTCTCGTACTCTCAGGTATTCAGTAGATTACTTATGTGTGGGAAGAAACCACATAAGGATGGGAAAAAGAACCACATGAAAGAATTACTCAAACAGGGTAGGGAATAGTGCCAGCTTTCTGCCTACATCCTGGGAAATCTCACTATTCAAAGGACATTAAGTATTCAGAAGGGTTTTGCCTTAGCAGTGGAGAGAAATTAGCCCTGGACTCAATACTATTCTTGTACATCCCAACAAATCTTGACAGCAAGACCAGAGCAGATCAAATAATTACCAAAAAAAAGCAAACAAACAAAATAAACTTCCTTAGGTATATATCAGAAAAAGAAAACTTTTAAAAATGTTTATAGGAAAACAAAAAACACCTATCACCTAAACAAGTAAAATATATATTTATCAGTATATGAAGAAGCAGGAAAATAAAACACATACTGAGATGATTGAATAAATTAAAAGCAACTCAGATATAAAAAAGATATTAGAACTATCATAAAAGGACATTTAAATGGTTATTATAAATTTGTGGCTCTAGTCACAAAATATACAGAGTTCGGAATTTGTCACTTAAGCTCTTACACTATCATAAAAGTTGAGAAAATTAAAATTCATTTTATTTTTGTGCTGATCAAAAAACTGAGGTTTTAGGGAAAACCACCACAAAGAAGTGTGAGGAGACAGGTGGATGGAGAGTCCCACTGACATTAGCTTATCTGCAGCAAAAGATGCCAGAGCCACGAACCAGTAGGAAAACACAGGTTACTTTTGACGAATTGCTCGAGGGTGAGAAAGGACCACAGTTTGGGAGGACACACACTTTCCATGGCTTTTACTTCCAGGGACTCTGCCAGGATTTTATAGTTAAGATCAGAGAAATATTATCTCATGACTCTAGAAGGAAGAAGAGGAGACTAGTTTTTGTAAGATAATCTCAGTGTTTGCACCACCAAACAGCAGCTGCTAACCAAGCTCACTTTGAGCACAATGCTGTTTCGGTTAGTAAATTACACTTGTGGTGTTATTTGAAATCTTATAGTACAATGTCTCCATATTTGTTATTTTTGCTTGAGATTGGTTTGACTATTTGGACTCATTTTTGGGGTCCAAATGAAGCATAGAGTTATTTTCTCTAAATCTGTGAAGTATGATACTGATAATTTTATGGGAATTGTGTTGAATCTGCAAACCACATTGGGCACTATGAACATTTCAAAAATGTTGATTCTACCATCCACAAGGATGAGCTGTTTCTCCATTTGTTTGCGTCGTCTGTGATTTCTTCCATCAATGTTTTTTGTAGTTCTCTTTGAAGTGGTCTTTCACATCCTTGGTTAAGCACATCCCTTGGTAGTGTATTTTCTTTGTGGTTATTGTAAGTGGTATTGAGACTTTGATTTGACTCTCAGCTTGACTATTATTATTATATTGAAACACTACTGATTTATGTTTACTGATTTTATAACCTAAGACTTTTCTGAATTTATTTATCAATCCTAGGAGTCTTTTGCTGAGTCTTTACGATTTTCTCCATATAAGACCATATCATCTTCGTTCTCAATTTGAGTACCTGTTATTTCTTTCTCTTGACTAATTATTCCTGCTGGACTTGCAGCACGATGTTGAATAAAAGTGTGCACCTTAGTCTTCTTCCTGGTTCCTGTTCTTATTGGGAATGTTTTCAACTTTTCCTCTTTCAATATGATATCGGCAATGGATTTGTCATAGATGACACTGTGATTTGATATAATACTGGAAAATCTAGCTATAGCTATTAAGCAACAGAAAGAAATAAAACACAACCGAATTGGAAAAGAGAAAGTTAAATTGCTCTTCTTTGCAGACAATATGATCTTACAGGTGGATAGTGCCAAAAGCTCAATCAAAAAACACTTGGAATGGAAAAACAAATTCAATAAAGTTGCATTATACAAAATTAACATACAAAAATCAGTTGTATTTCTATACATCAATAGTGAACTAGCATAAAAGAAATCAAGAAAAGAAACCCATTTATAATAGTGGCAAAGAACCTAAAATACCTAGAAAAAAACTTTACCAAGAAGGTCAAAGATTTCTACTAAAAAAACAACAACTATAAAACACCAATAAAAAATTAAAATGTAAAAAAGAAAAGATAACTCATGTTCATGGATTAGAATAATTAATATTACAAAACTAATCATATTGTAAGAACTGATCTACAGATTCAATGCAATGCCTATCAAGGTATCAATGACATTTATCACAAAAACAGGAAAAAATAAATAAAATTCATATGAAACCTCAGAATACCTGAAATAGCCAAACACTCCAGAGCAGAAAAACAAACAAAAAACCCCCCAAAGCAACAACAACAAAAGTGTGAAGCATCACACTATCTGACTTCAAACATGCTACAAATATATAGTAACCAAATAGCGTGGCACTAGAATTAAAACATTCATATAGACCAATGGGACAGCACAGAGAAAACAAAAATAAATTCCTGTGTTTAGAGCCAACTGTTTTTAACAAAGCTGCCAATACCCTATAGTGCGTGAAGGAAACCCTCTCCAATACAATGGGGCTGGGAAAACTGGATGTCCTTATGCAGAAGAATGAAACCACGCCATACATAAGAATTAAGCCAAAATAAAGAATTAAATGCAAGAACTAAAACTATTATACTACTATAAGAAAATATTGAAAGTATTGAAAGCATTTCAGTACATTGGTTTGGTCAAATATATTTTAGGTAAGACTCAGAAACACAGACAACACAAACAGGAAAAAAAAATCATATTATATCAAGCTAAGCAGCCTGAACAGCATAAGAAACCATCAACAGAGTGGAGCAAGAGCCACAGAAGATGAGAAAATATTTTTAAGATATCCATCTCACAACAGACTAAACTTGAATGTGTAAGGAATTCAACTCAACTGCAAAAGAGAAAAAACAAATCTGATTTAAAAAATGGGAAAATGATCTGAATAGACTTTCTTTCTCTCTTTCTTTCTTTTTTGAGACAGAGTCTCACTATGTCGCCCTTGGGAAAGTGCTGTGGCATCATAACTCACAGGAACATCAAACTCTTGGGCTTAAGTCGTTCTCTTGCCTCAGCCTTCTGAGTAGCTGGGACTACAGGCTCCTGCCACAACACCTGGCTATTTTTTGGTCACAGTTACCATCATTGCCGGCCCAGGGTCAGGTGAGCTCAAACCCGCCAGCTTCAGTGTATGTGGCAGGCACCCTACTCCCTGAGCTACGGGTGCCAAGCCTGAATAGACATTTCTTAAAAGAAATGTATAAATGGTTACCAGGCTTATGAATAAATGCTTAACATTATTAAGCACCAGGAAAATGCAAATCAAACCCACAATGAGCTATCATCTCATACCAGTTAAAATTACTTTCATCCCAAAGGCAACAAACAATCCATGTTGGTGAGAAGGCAGAGAACTAGGAATGGTGGCACCCTGCTGGGGGTGTAAATTAGTACAGCCACATGGAAAACAGTGTGAAGTTCCTTCCAAAAGCTAAAAGCAGAAATACCCTACGATCCAGCAATGCACTTCTGGGAATATATTCAAAAGAGAGGAAATCAGGCTCTTGAAGAAAGATCTGCATTCCCGAGCTTAGCACAGCACTCTTCACCACTGGCATGATAGGAAATCAACCCCCGTGTCCATCAGCGGATAAGTGGATAAGGAAAATGGGCAGTGTGTACACACAACAGAACGCTCTTCAGCCATAGAAAAAAGATAAAATCTTGTCGTGTGCGGTACCATGGATGGAAATGTTATGTGATTATTTTAAATCAAATAAGGCAGAAACAGAAAGGCAAACATGGCATGCTTCCACTCATACGTGAGACTTAAAAGTGCTGAGCTCAGATTCAGAATGATGGTTACCAGAGGCCGGGAAGGGTGGAAAGGGCGGGGGATGAAGAGAGCCCGAATAATAGTACAGAAATACAATTAGATAGAAGCAGTAATTTCTAGTGTTCAGTAGCAGACTGGGGTGACTACACTTAACAATAACTTATTATGCACTTCAAAATATCTAAATGAGAAGATTTGAAATGTTCCCCAAACAAAGAAATGTTAAGTGTTTGAGGTTATGGATATCTAAATTCCTTGATTTGATCATTACACATTGTATGCATGTATCAAAATATCACCTATACCCCGTAAATATGTGCAACTATTATGTATCAGTTATCAGTCAATCAAAAAGAGGTAACAACTCAGTAAAAAATGGGCAAACAGTGTGAACACAAAATACCAGAATGGACATAGCAAATTAAAACATAAATTAATAACCTTTCTGATATCAAAGAAAATTAGCAACATCATTTTGACTCTTGACTTGGACTGATGGGACTTTTTTGGTCATGGAGAATTGGCTGGCTTCCACTGTGCAGTCTGTTGCTTTGTTTGAGGGTCATGTTGGGATGTCCATGTCTCATCACCAGTGATAACACGGCCCAAAACGTCATCGTGCCTCCCCAAAAGGTCACTGCAAACTTCAATTCTCCTTTGCTTTTGTTCGTAGCTGAGCTCCTGCAGGACCACTTTTGCACACACCTTCCTCATGCTAAGATTTTCAGTTAAGATTTTTCTATTTCTCTGTCAATGTTTACTTGGTCTGTTGTGCTTCTCACAGTCGGCTGCTGATTTTAATGCACAATTTAATGAACTTTTGCCATGTTTTCATCTTTTCTGCTTATTAACAGCCACTCTGACTATTCTTCCTCAGTGACACTTTCTCTCCCCTCAGAAAGGAGTTTAATCCATTTGTGCACTGCCATTTTCTTCATGGCATTATCCCCCCAAACATGGGTTAAGGTGTTCTGATTTCACTTCCATTCTTGCCCAGTTTAGTAAGGAATTTATGATGTTTGTTTGTTGTTCTAATTCAAGCTCTGAAATTCTCGTGATGGCACAGAAAAATATGCAACAACAATAATTAACACCACTCAGCAAGACACTGCCCCATGTTGCCATGAACACAGCTGTGAGCCGCTGATAGACCACGGCTGTGAAACTTTACTGAGGTGTTTGTACAGTGCTGACAAGGTGAGCGTACGGTGGCGAGTTCACAAACTTAACTGTCAGACTTCTTATTAAAACATTCTGAATGTAGAGGCAACAGTATGAGTAGAACATCAGTCCTGTTTTAAAAATGATTGAGCTGAAAAAAATTCCAAGTGTATGGTTTGCTTGTGTAATAATGTCAAGTAGCATTTCAGCGAAGAGGCACCATTTGTTCAATGTAATTTTGTGTTTTCCAATTATTGGCATAATTCACATTATTTCAAAAGCTTTTTAAAAGAGAGCAGATTATGAGAGCACTAGAGGTTAAATAATGTATTATAAAATTTTAAGTTCTGCATGATATTTCTAAAACGTTTACCTTTAAGGCTTAAAGGGTACAAATACACACAAATTTTTCATTTATATGATAGAAAATTTATAGACATTCAAGATATAGTATTTCAGAATTTCATTCTAAGCACATAACAAATACATGAACCCCATGAATATATAAAATATTTGTATCAATAAAAAATTTGAAAATCAACAAATTATCTAATCTGCAATATTGCTGTGTGACACTGTATGTATATTTAACATACACATAGGATATGTACATATAAGTATGTGTGTGTAGATACATAAATCACACTATATGGCAATAAGTAAGCAAGGACATTGTGTTAAATAATCTGTGGGTTTCAAATATTTATACTCTAAATAAATAGAGATAATTTTCATTCACCCCAACACATAGGAAGAGAATATGGTTACAACCACTTACATTTCTGTTCCAATCAGTTGACAGGTTGTTTTGAATGAAAATAAACATCGCTCCAAACAGCTTGACTGTTAGAGAAAATAAAGTAAGTAAGCATCAAAGTGCTTAATAGGTTTAAAAAACTGGATATGGCAAAATAAATGGATCTTAATCTCTCCCTAACTTGAGTAAATAAATGCTGCTTTAATTCAGGTGGAGTTTTGCCTTTGGGTTCCTCTTTTCTGCGAACATCACCTGTCAGCATGTAAATGAGCAGCTCAGCCTCCACTCACATCTCTGCTAATCCTCTGCCATTCTTCTAATCATGCTACACAGAAGCCAATATCTATTTTCATCAGGCAGATAGGATCTCTTAAGGAATTAAAGAGGTTTTCCACTTAGTTCTATGCTGGGCAAGGACACGGCTGTGATCTAGGGCTTTGGGGATTTCTCATTATGCACTGGTGCTTGCTGGGTCGAAGAACTGAGTTCTGGTTACTGGATTTTTAATCCTCTTGTGGTGAGGGTTAGAACTTCCAGTTATTTAAGATCTTTGATTACTCAGCACTTGGCTTTTGATTGAGTGAACTTCTGAAGACAGCCCAGGACTGTGATTTCAAGTTAGCAGTTTTAAAGTAACTACTGGGAAAAAAAGATAGGAAAAGCCCTGTGATTAAGCCACACTATCCCTTTTTAATTGACTTTCTGAAGTTGTCTAGTATTTAACTCTCCACGTGCCACAAGAAAAAGAAAAGAGAACGAACGACTTTAATGCTTTCCCCTAAGGAGGAAAATTCTGTGAAACTTAGAGACGTGCTGGCAGCCGTGAGACTGAGGGCAGCTCAGCTTTCGCCAAGGGTAACAACGGCTGTGGAGAGGTCTTAACACAGATGGAGATGGAGCAAATTGCCACCAGTGTCCAAAAATACCTGTTGATGGCTTAAGTATTCGGGGAATAAATAGAAGCAAAGTTGCCATGATAATTTTGTCAGTTCAGGGAGAGAGAAAAAGAATGTATATGCTTACGTACAAATATATGTACGTATGTATGGTAGGACAGATACATATATACACTAAACAGATAGCAGCCTGTACCTACATGTGGCTCTATGCTGTGTGTGGGTGTGTATGTGGCCCTATATATACTGTAAGAGTGCGTGTGTGTCTAAAATGGTGCTGGTTAAAATCACTCAGTCAAGATAACCTTAAACGTCTCTCCCGAGGTAACTGGAAGATGTTCTGAGAGCTGTCTTTTTTGCAGAGACCTAGAAGGAAGTTATATGGGCAAGATTCTCCCTCAGATTTCGATAAAAAGGAAAGCTCTATGAAATTATAACCCACAGAAGTAACGCTTTGCACTCCTGGGCACACCACAGTTCTGGCTGACCTCGGAGTATGTCCACTTGTGGTGCCTTTCACGTCCCCTGACCAGCCGCAGCCAAACCCTGGTCCATGGGAGTCCCTCAGAGCGCCTGTTCTGAGTCCCGCCCACTACCTGGTTAAGCCTCCACCCCATGAAAGACTTCTCCTAGGGCTGGAAGGCACAAGAGGAAGACTAGAGGTTTGGGACAATTGTATCCTTTCCCTTCTGGGCCTGAGTCCTAATAATCAGACTTTATTTGCCTTTTGGAAACGCACACAGTAAATAGTGCTCAGTAAAAAAAAAAAAGGAAAAAGAATGGCTTTTCAAATTTTGATGTCAGTCTTTTAAAACTATTTATAATGAGAAGAATTTAAGACGGCATGTGAAGCCCTGGTTGGGTCAGGAAGGAATAAGCAGAGGAAGAAAGTTGGGCTTGGAAGTGACAAGCAGAGACCGGGGCAGGGACACTGGCCCCCCGCAGGCTCACCCTCTTTCCACTGGACATATGTCTGTGGCGCCCATAACTGATGAGCTCTTCACACGGTGGGATGAATTTCCTTGTGTAAAACGTAGGGTTTGCTGTTTTACTTCCGAAGTGTTTCTATGGAGATGGAAAGTGAAGGAAGTCACACTTTGAGGAAGGGCAGACGAGCTTACGTGGGTGTCAGCTCCGTCGTGACCAGTGAGCCTGAGGCCGCCAGAGGCCTCTGGGTGGAAGTGAGCCAGGGCCGTGGGGGTGCAGGTCTGGCCCTGCCAGCCCTGGTGCTCTGTATCAGACACAGTACAGTGCTGTCCTCCCTCCCTCCTGATGACAGAGTGGCCTCTGTGGGTAGGTCATGTAAAATACTCTGGCTTTGAACTTGCTCTCTCTTGAGTCAATTACTTTGGGGGAAGACAGCGGCTGCCATGGATGAGGACACTCTCGTGGTCCGAGGTGTCAAGAATTTTAGCCTTCCTGCCAAATGCCAGTAGCAATTTGCCCACTCACAGCACCACCAGCCCTCCTGCTCTGCCTGGTACCTTGACGCAGCCTCCTGGTTACTACAGCCAGGACCCCAAGGATCCTGATACACAGAAACTGTGTGAGATGATAACGGCTGCTCTTCCACGAAGTGCCTCCCGTCTGGGGTAACTTCTTACACTCCAATAAACAGTGAATATGGCCGCTGCGTCCATTATTGCCCCTTTGTCTTATTTCATTTTCATGGAATCTCTTGAAGACAGCCCAAGACTTTTCACTTTCACCTGTGCTATAAGGAAGGAAACTTGGGGTACAAACCTTGGAATTCAAGCAGACTTGGGGTTTATTCCCATTACTCTGTCTCTCCTTTTCTCCGTAAACGCTTGTCTAAGCACCGAGGCAGTGATTGAGATGTCCTCAGGGAGATTTTCAGTTATGAGCCACATGATTCCTTAAGACTCTGGTTTTCAAATAACTAAAAACCGCACACAGTGAGATGCTATTAATAAACAGCCTTTGTGGAGCAGAAACTTGCACGAGAGGAGCAAAACTCGCTTTCTCTTAATTTTCATATTTACATGAACTAGTAAAATTGAAAATTGTGCTTATGTTTTCAAAGTCGTATTTAATTAAGTAAACTCTGCTGTAAAATATCTTTATGATTTTGTGTCTCCGAATTCATTGTAGCCCTAAATGCAGTAAAGTTCCTATAATTCAGCATTCTTCATGCAAAAAATAGTGTTTTTGTCGGTACCATTGTGGAAACGAGGCGCTTTGATAATGGGGTTGACTGATGTGTGTAACTCCGTCCTCTGTGCTTTCTCTGACTTGGAAGGTGGACTCCTCTCTCTTGGTCGCCCTGCAGAACACCCTCTCTGCTCAGTCATCCCCAGGCCTCCAAGCTGTTCTGAAATTCTCAAATGACTTCCGTCTTGTTATTCATCTTCACTATGTCCTCAGTCCCAGAAATAATGTCATTTCTTTTTTTTCTAGACATTGTTTCAGAAGACTCTCTTATTTTGCATATTTATATATTAATTTCTTTTTTTTTTTTTTTGTTTGACTGGGGCTGGGTTTGACCCCACCACCTCTGGCATATGGAGCCAGCACCCTACTCCTTTGAGCCACAGGCACCGCCCCAATTTCTATTTTTTTTAAGAGATGGAGCTTCACCCTGTCTCCCAGGCTGGAGTGCCATGGTGCCATCATAGTTCACTGTAGTCTCTCAAACTGGGGCTCCAGGACTCCTCCTGCCTTAGCCTCCCAAATAACTGAGATTATAGGTGTGTATCACCTATGATTTGTATAGAGTTTTCACACATGCTTTTGTAGCAAATTCTTTTAACTCAAGACAACCATCTCTGATGTACTGTGTATAGTAATTCAGTATTTCTGCAGCTACTTGTAAGCAGCACTGATGCTACTATGAATAGAGGAAATTAAGAGGATGATACACATGAAAGGGGAGAGAATATTTACCACACGTCCTTCTTAACTTATGCAATTTCTTTATTGGGTGGATGAATATGAAAGTAAGCATTTGATATCATATCTATGTGCAGAACTGAGATTTTAGTTTCAACTGTGTGTTATAATAAGGTTAGTCTCGGGACAGCCCAATGGAAAGGAGACCTCATTGCTTCAGCTCACCAAGGTTCTGTACTGGGCTCAAAAGACAATGACTCACAATTCTCCTGACATCCCAGTGGTGGAGAGGAGGGGCAGAGAGCTTCCCCTCTTTATAACTGAAGGTCCTTCTATGCCCTCTAGATTCCAGAACAATCCATCTTGGAGCAGGATCACTGCAGACCCTCTGATTTTAGCCCCTCTGGGTGGTGATGATGGTGTCACTGCTTTGGAGATGTCCCCTTTCCTCTGCTAAATGGATTTGGTCACTGATCACAGGGTTTTAGAATCTTCAGTGTTAAACCTTCTATAAATATTTTCCTCAGTAAATACCTGATTCCCAGCGCTTCTCTGTTAGCTGATTAAAGAATAACTTTCTAAATGCATCTGCATTTTTCTTTTAAAAGGATACTGAACTTTTCATTTTTATTTGGGTGCTCACGATTTTCTTTGCTGTAAGAGAAGACTCAGTATTCCTGTCCCAGAAAAAAAAAAAATCACTAATTGGATCACCTCTGATTTACTTCCTTGTACTCTCCGTTCTTTGTGTACTGAGTACATTTTTGCAAGAGCTGCTGTATTCTTATGGACAAATTGATTCACAAATAGAATTTGGTGGAAAAAATGGAACGGGAGAGAAAGCCAAAAAGAAATTGCAGTAGGAGACAGAGAGAATCAGCAAATTAGGAGAGAGCCAAAAATAATTCTAGTGAAAATACAGCTTAATTAAGGGAATTGATGTCATCTAGCTACGCATACCTGTGTTTTTGTGATTTTCATCATAAAACCCAAAAATGTTCCTGGACGAATGGGGTCCCTATATGTAACAAGGGGCTTAATTAGGAGTTTCTGTGAAGTTGCTGAGACCTTTGCCGGCCAGCATGTCCCCCCGTCCCGCTGCCGTTCTGTTAGTGATCACTTGTGGTTTCTGACTTTTCTCACGCTCACCAGTCAGCTATCCACTCCAACCCCAGTTCATTTTTCTCTCTACCTTGTTATCACAGTAAATTCATAAATAAAAGATGGAATGATGCCATTGGCCTGATTATAAAACCTAAATGTAAATATCAATGTTCCCAGGAGGTGTGGTGGCAGACACCTGTAATCAAGGTGACTCTGGAGTTTGAGACCAGCCTGAGAAAGAGCAAGACCCCATCTCTACTAAAAATAGAAAAATTAGCTGAGCGTAGTGGTGGGTGAAGCTACTCAGAGGCTGAGGCAAGAAGATCACTTGAACCCAGGCATTTGAGGTTGCTGTGAGCTAGGCTGACACCAGGGCACCCTAGTCTGGGCAACAGAGTAAGACTCTATCTCAAAAGAAAACAAAATGAAATAAATAAATCTCAATGTCCCCAAGATTCTGAGATTAGAATAAAGTTTGTAATTTCTTTTTTTTTTTTTTTGAGACAGAGACTCAAGCTATCCCCCTGGGCAGAGTGCCATGGCATCACAGCTCATAGCAACCTCCAACTCCTGGGCTCAAGCGAGTCTCCTGCCTCCGCCTCCCAAGTAACTGGGGCCACAGGCGCCTGCCACAATGCCTGGCCATTTTTT